>PVJO010009722.1:0-67945 GCA_004026905.1 Hystrix cristata | reverse complement strand
CGCCCCTCCCGGTCTAGCCCCGCCTCGCCCCGGTCTAGCCCCGCCCCTCTCGGTCTAGCTCCGCCCACGGCCTCACCTGGCCGAGCCCCGCCCCGGACTCCGGCCCGGGACTGCGGAGCGCCAGGTCGGTGCGGCCGGTGGGGACGCGCACCGCGCTGGGTGTCTGCGGCCGAGCACGAGGCCGCGCAGATGCGGCGGCTGCTCCTGGTCTCGCCCCCTTCGAAGGAGCGCTCCGGAGGGCAGCGCGGCAGCCGGGGTAGGTCTCGTGCCGTGACTTGTGTCCGTTCCGTCCGGGGAGGTGTATTTGTCCGGGATTTTTAAGTCCCCGTGGAGGCGGTAGGGCTCGCTTCCCTTTGCCTTTTCGCTCACGCCTGGCGACGACACTACCGTCCACCCAAATTACTCCGGGACGGGCGGTGCAAGGTCAGCTCGTGTCTGAGTCCTCCTTCCTTTACCCTCCGCCCCTTAGACCGCGCACCAGCGAATTCGAAGGGTCCCACTCAGCCCGCGTGGTGGCACACGCCCGTCACCCTAGCACTCTGGGAGGCTGAGGCGGGAGTGTCGCAAGTTCGAGCCCAGCCTTGCGACTTAGCGAGACTCAAAAGTAAAAATAAGAAAGGAGGGCTGTCGGGGATATTTTGAGAGCCAAGGCCTTGAGTTCAATCCCAGCCCCGAGGGGGAAAAGTGACTCTTAGGCGCTCTCTGCATCTCATCTCCACCACTGCCCCAAACTGTTTTCCTTCCCTGGATTATTCAATTGCTTAACGAGGCCTTCTGCTTTTACTTCTTTCTCTCCGAGCCCTTCTCCGGTGTAATCTTTTGGCCTCAGCCAGAAATCGCTGTTCCTTTGTTTGAAACCCTGTAATGGTTCCCGCTGGCCTTGAAATGCTAACGCAAGTGACTCCTCGTGAGCTTTGCGCCCCGCCCCACATCCGTCCTCTGACTTGCATCTTGCTGCCCACCATGTTGGGCAGTGAACATGGCCGCCGCGCTCCTCCGCCATGCTTGTCCTTAGGGCTGCGTCCCGGGCCCGGGGCTCTTTTCCCACCAGGCTGGCACATGACTTCTTTTTCAAGGTCCGGTCGAAGTCCCCGTCTTGGAAAAATTTCTAGACTTTTGTTATGAAGATCATTTCTTGTGCTCTTATGTTTTTCATAACATTTTTCTCAGTCTGAAACTATTTTATTTACCATTTAGTATCTTCCCCACTCCAGCAGAAACAAAGTTCTGTGATAATCATGAACTTTGTATCTTTTTCACTGCTCTATGCTCAGCACATAGAATACTGTTAGGTACTAAATATTGGTCAGATGATTTAATAAATAAATTCATCCCACGAAGTACTTGTATTCCGGCTTGAGAGGTTTAAAATTGAGTTAATTCCCCCATGCTTTTTTCCCTTTTTTTTCTTTTGTGTGTGTGCAGGGGAGTGCGGGGTACTGGGCATTGAACCCAAGATTCCCACAGAGCTACATTGTCAGTCCCTTTTTATTTTGGAGACCATGTCTTGCTGAGTTGCCCAGGCTGGGTTTGAACTTGCGATTCTCCAGCCTCGGCCTCGTAGAGAGCTGAAATTACAGGCATGTGAACAACTCCCAGCCCAGTATTTATTTAATATTCGGATTTTGTCTTCCTCTCATGTTTACCCAGTAAGTTTATATACTTATTTCCACTAATAGGAGATGCGTGTTATGTAAACTGCTTTCTAATAATAAATAAATTGCCATTTCAGTTTCATACGTAATTCTCATAATCTTCCGTATTGTAAAAAAAAAAAAAAAAAATACAATGTCAGGAGATCTGACAAATAAGAATCTATCCTAGAAAAGTAAGGTGTACGTGTGGACCTTAGTAAATTCATAAAATTCCTGTCTCCTCACCTGTGAACTCTTAGGAAATGTCATTCTAGATAACACCTTGCAACTTTTTGAACTTTCCATATTAAATGTGTCTACATTTCTGAATAAATTCCTAATAAATTATGGGTTGTGATTGCTAAATCAGAAGATACACAATAACTAACGTATATTCTTGAACTCATTTCATTAGACAAACTTGCTAACTGCTGGGACACGCGGCCTTTTGTTCTCATGCAGCTCACAGTCTAGCAGGTAAGAGCACCTTGAATAACTAATACCAACAGCTCTGACTGGTGTAAAGTGGGGAGCCAGGAGGAAATTTAGCTCAAGGACTTCACTGAGCTGAAGAATCAAGCTGGGCTTGGTGGTGGATTCTTTGCAATCAGCACTCTGGGAGACTGAAGCAGGAGGGCCACAAATTAAAGCCCAGCCTGGGCAACTTCACAAGACATTGTCTCAAAATTTTAAAAAGAGTTGAGGGTGTAACTCAGTGAGAAAGCCCGAGGTTTAATCCCCAGTACATAAGAAAAGAAAGAAAAGAAAAGAAAAAAAGAGAAAAGAAACTGAGAAAGCCCTGAAAAGTGTTATTTAAGCAGGGATCTGAAGTGTGGATAGGAAGCAGACTGCGTGTGTGTGTGTGTGTGTGTGTGTGTGTGTGTGTGGACACTTACAGGGGCAGTAAGGAAGGGTGAGTAGAACGTGTACAAGGGACTGATCTGATGCTTTATCGTAGGGAGAGTTTTTTATGGCGGAATATGAGCTGGAGATGGTGAGAGAGACACATAGAGAAAAAAGCAAGAGGAAAATCAAACTGCAGTTTTTTAAATAGACTGATTGAAGGAAAGGGGCTTTTGTGTTTGATCCTAGTAATTATGCTCCCAAAGTGCTAAGATTTTGTTTGACAAATACTCCTGCACAGTCTCCCAGGTTTATTTCACTTTCTTAAAGGACACAATAAACTGTAACATTTTAACAGTTTTTTTATATGAAACATTTTAAAGAGAAATTGTAACTCTTCCCTTAGTTGAAACATGTTTTGTTTCTATTCTATGTTTATCTATTTCCCAAAGTGAATGGCATGATTCTTTAGAAATTCTCTTTTTTACTGTGGCTATTTAAAAGTATTTTCAGTCTGTTAATTTTCACCCCACTGCTTTCACATTTGCCCTTATTTAAAAAGGATTTAATTTTTGTTCCTACCGCAGGACATCAGAACAATAAACAAAGAGATCGTTTATCAGGCACACAATTATGAGCAAAAAGGCTCTTAGGAACACAGCAATAACATATTCATGCTATAACTTCTAAATGGTCTTCCTTTTATTTTTCTGCAGTACTGGGGATCGGACCTAGGATCTGCACACTGAGCTGCACCCCCAGCCTTTTTTTTTTGTTTGTTTGTTTTTAATTTTGAGACAAAGTCTCACTAAATTGCCCAGGCTGGACTCACATTTGTAGTCCTCCTGCCTCAACCTCCCAAAATGCTGGGGTTAGAGATATGCACCACCTTGCTTTTAAATTTCAAGGAAATGACTGGGAACTTCAGGGCTGAATTACCCTGCCCATTTATTGAATGCTGTGGATTTTATATGTCTTATTCTTTGTATTACTGTATTGTAGAACACTGGGCAGGCAAACCACAGACCGTGAATGAAATCCAGTCTGCCTCTTTTACTGTAACATAGCCACCCTCACTCCTTCATGCGTCATCCATGACTGCTTCCTACTGCAGCTACAGGGCTCAGTAGTTACAACAGAGATCAGTGAACTCACAGAGCTTGACTCCGGCCCTCTACAGAAAAATAGTTGTCGTCGACTGCCTAGTAAAGTAGCAGGGTCCAATACATATTTGTAGAGTGAATAAAAATAAAACAATACTATTTTGTGTAAGTGTGCAGGTTTGCTGTATCCAATGAAAACTAAGGAGTGTCTTACATTCTTCACTAAGTACGTCAGTAAAGGTTTGCTTGCCTGAGCGTCTATTTGAAAAAACAAGCTTCTACTTTCTGGCAGCCCCTGTGATTATTCTGCAACACTGGGCTTCT
The DNA here is from genome assembly GCA_004026905.1 of Hystrix cristata. Lineage (NCBI taxonomy): Eukaryota > Metazoa > Chordata > Mammalia > Rodentia > Hystricidae > Hystrix > Hystrix cristata. The sequence continues at coordinate 64,041 of PVJO010009722.1, read as the reverse complement.
AGGTTTGACACACATAATTTATTTATCTTACATGCTCATGAGTCGGAAGTGTGACTTTTGCAGGGTATAGTCTATGGTAGGGCTAGTACCATAGCAATGCCCAGTAAGTATTTGGTGATGCGTCAGTTCAGGTAACTCGTGTATATACCAAAGTAATACCTGACTTTGACCCATCTGTTATGCCAGAGTTCATTTCCTTTTTCTCTTGGAGACTTGATCAGAGAATATGTAACTGTAGCCATTCTGTTATTAGAAAGTGTATTCTGAGCCATTTTTCGGAGTCATTTTCTGACGGTGGCTCTAATCTGGTTATTATCATAAAACAGGTGTGTGTTGAAGACGCCTCACTGTGATCACCGCTACCTGGGAGGGACTTGCAGGCAGAAAATGAATCGGCAAACAAAGAAAAGAGCCCGGGCAAGTGGCCGGAAAGGCCCAGGTGGACGAGCCCTCGCGGGAGCTAACCCGAAGCAATTCCAGGCCAGCCAAGTCCCCGCGGCGGACATGGAACCTCTCCAGGTGACGCGGGCCCCACCCGAGGGAGCCACCCGCCCTGAACCTACCTCGCCGGCCAGTGGAGAGGAGGATTTCCCTGGCTGCTACATAGAGTGCGTAATAACAGGTCAGTTTTCTGAACGCAGCCTGGACGAAGGTTTACTTTTCAAGTCCTTCGAAAACCTAAGCGAAGATTCAGAAGATGGTCTTTCCGAGCAGGTTTTCGCAGCCAGCTCCCTTATTGAATACTCTTTGGGATACGTGAAAAGTGGAGCCAAACCAAAGGCCCCGTCACAGGTGGCTGAAGAGCGCCCGCGCCCTGGGTCCTCCGAGCACACGACCGGCAGGAGGCTTCCTGCCGGAGACTTACCTGGCCTTGATCTCTCTGATCCTAAACAGCTCCGAGGACCTGCGGAGAGGAAGCCCCGCCAAGGTAAAGGCTGGGGCCCTCCGGAGAGTGTCGGTTGTCCTCACCGTGGATGCCCCAGAAAGCTGAGGGACAAGGCGGCGCTGCGGAAGCACCTGGTGGTCCACGGCCCCCGCAACCACGTGTGTGCCGAGTGCGGCCGCGCCTTCTTCGAGCGCTCCAAGCTCACGCGGCACTTCCTGGTGCACACCGGGGAGCGGCCCTTCCAGTGCACCTTCGCGGGCTGCGGGAAGCGCTTCTCGCTGGACTTCAACCTGCGCACGCACGTGCGCATCCACACCGGCGAGAAGCGCTTCGCCTGCCCCTTCCAGGGCTGTGACAAGAGGTTTGTGCAGTCGAACAACCTCAAAGCTCACATCGTGACGCACGCGAAGGTGAAAAAGAATCACTGAAAACTGAAAAAGAACATGGACAGGCGTCCTCGGACGGGATGAGCAGTCACAGGGCGGTGGGGCAGACGCCTCAGGGATGGATACTTATTTTTGCATGCTCTCCGCACAAGAATGATGAGTTTTTAATTTTGTAGTTTCCAGCGGTTTGGCTTTTACCTTTTAAAAATATACTTTTTGGAACGGTTGATTATCCCAGAGAATGAGTTCTACAGTAAATGGTCAATCAACAAATATAGTTAGATAATATTTATGGTCTTCTGAATATTGTGTCAAATTATATTGAAATCATAGCTTATTGCGAGTGGTTGATACTGTTGATCCATTTGAATTTATTCTAGAATTTCAAAATAAAAGGACATAAATCCCTAAAGGTATGCTAAACCTGGATTCATAAAATCAAATTATGCGTTAAAAAGATACACCCATTTTTTTTTTAAAGTGTTCATGAAAATTAGCAAAACACTGTAAAGACTGACACTCTATGGATGAGACGTGGAGAGAAAGTTATACGTGGTGAGTTAAAATACACATGGTTACCTCCATCGTGGACAATGTTTTGCAAAAGTGCCCTTAAAATTAGTTTCCTGTGGTTGCCATGGAGTGACACAAACTGGGTGACTTAAATAATGGAAAATTATTATCTTGTAGTTCTAGAGGCGATTTGTCCAATATCGATGGGTTGGCAAGATCAGCTTCTTCTGAGAACCAGGTCTGGACAGGATCTGGCCTAGGCCTTCCACCTGGGCTTGCAGGTGTCACATGGCATTCTCCATGTTTCTCATTCCTCTGGGCCTGTTCAGATTTCCTCTCACAAGGTCACCAGTCATCGGATTGAAACCCTCCTACTGACCGCATTTTAACTTGATTATCTGTGTAAAGACTTCTTCAAATATGTTCCCTCTCTGAGGTGCTGGGAGCTAGGATTTGAACACAGGGATTCGGGTGGGGGTCACAGATGCATGGGTACGGTACTCTGGATTCGATTTTTTTCTAGAAATATTCAAACTATACAAGAAACTATTTCTTCTAGAATATTAACCGAATCATTTTGATAGTAATAAATTCATGACCATAATGTCCACTAAGAAAAAACGATTTGTGTTAATCGGGCTAGAGCTATTAGATAGAAAATGTACATGTTTTCCTTGGCTACAAAGGGTAAGAAAGAAAGAAGGGGACCATAGAATAAAAAGAAACGTTTTTCACAGATAGGATCTGATAAAAATTGGGCACATATTCTGCTGTGGAAGAAAATTCAGAGAAGGTGGTTAAATATGCATGGATGAGGGGCAAGTTGATTATTCACAGGTGGCTGGTATAAACACGATCTAAATCTATTTTAAGGATTGTAACTTACTATGTATGATTGTAAGTCTTAGAATCACCTTATTCTGGGCATAAAATACACAGCTATCAAATTTTGAATGCATTTTCTATTCAGAATAGATATTATAAATGATAGGGTATAGTTAAAATATCATAAAATCAAGAATAGTTAAAACAACATGTAGTTTTAAGACTTAAAATGCCCTAGTAGTTATGCTAATACTATTATTTGTAAGAAATCAGGTATGGCACTTCTATAGGAATGAGGGTCTTAGGTCTCTAAGAGGAAAATTGGGCACATAATTCATTTGCAAATTCAGAATTTCCTCTAAATCAAACTCTGGAGCATAGAATTTAGGACTGGAATTTGATCAAGATGATGGAGCATATGTTTGTGTGGTTTCTGCTTTGGCAGGAGTGTGTGTGACTTCATGGATTTTTGACTTCAGAGTTGAACTAGGGCATCAACCTCTGGAGACTAAACAGAAGAGGCAGGTTGGGGGCTACAAGTTCTCAAGAACTGAGAGGAAAGGCAGCAGGGGAGATGGAGACTGGCTTTCCCAGTCAAGTTTATAGGTTGCTTTTTCTGGATATGAATTGTCCAAAAACTAAAATACAACTCTATCTGAAGTTCGAGACCTAGTTAAATCCTGACTTGAGAATAGGATGCAGTCACTCAGTTAGCCTCCTAGACATTCGTTGCTTTTTATTTTTTTCTTTTCTAGAAAAAACTAACACTGCCAAGACTGTAAGAGGAGGAAGGCAAATAGAAGCTGTAGGGGAAAAGGGAGAAAGGAGGCTCGTTAATGGAAATCCCACTTTCAATCTTTGTCAACTTTTCATATGCTTCCCACATTGGTATTTTAAATAAAAATGAACATGAGATTTAAGAACATATCTAGAGAAAACTGGGCAAGGGAGTCAATCCATCTAGATTTTGTACATATTTCTGAATCTTGGCATCTAACCAATCCCAAATCTGGATGAATAAATGTGTGTGTGGTTGTGTGTGTGTTTTCCTGTTGCCATTTGACTTTATTCCTGAACTCTTTTATAATGACTCTTTTCAAAATTAACAATGGGAACTTAGCACTACAGAAATGCTTTCTACAAAACACTGAAAATCTTAACAGTATTTTAAACATCTCCATATATATCTAAGGTATGAAACATGTTGCTTTAGTGAAATGCTTACCATCATTAAGAAAATTAACCTATACGTACCTTCCTTTTGTTTTATGGTAAGTGCCTGCTGGATGTGGTTGTGCACACCTCTAATCGCAATACTCAGGAGGCTGAGATGGGAAGATCACTGCTGGAGGCTAGTCTGGGCTCCGAAATGCATTCAAGGCCCGCCCAAACTACATAGTGAGACCCTGTCTCAAAAACAGAAAGAGGATCTAACATCTACTCTCAGAACATTTTCAGTATACAATACTCTTAGACTTATGGACTACTCCCTATTTTCTCTACCTCCCTATCCCTGGTCACTATGTTTGTTTATATTCTATTTCTATGTATTCAACAGTTTTTGTTTGAATATACAAGTAAGATCATACAGTATTTTTTTCAGTCTCTGGCTTAATTTCTCTTAGCATAATGCCCTTCATGTTTATGTGAGCTATTGAGAATGGCAATGTCTCCTTAAGGATGAATAATAGTCCTACTGTGTATGCATCTATTTATAAATTATCTGCTCATCTTCTATTGATACACAGGTTGTTTCTATATCTTGGCTACTGTGAGTAATGTATCAATGAATGTGGACATGCAGATAATCTTCATGAGACAACGGTATTTTGCTTCATTTGGTTACACGACTGTTTGTCGCGTAGTTGATCATACCATGTACGAGGCCTGTTCTTATTTTTCCAGGTATCTCCCTGATATCTTTCACAATGATTGTATCAATTTACATTCTAAAACATTATGTGAGCTCTCTCTTTTGAAAATTAATCCGTTATCATACACACCTTACACATATTTTTGTCCGGTATATAGGCTGCATTTTGATTTTGTGGATTATTTTTTTTTCCTTTACTGTGCAAAAGCTATTTAGTTTGATATAGTCCCATCTTTATTTTTTGCTTTTATTCTTGAGCTTTTGGTGTGAGATCAAAAAAGAAGAAAACAACACATTGCCAAGACCAATATCAAAGAGCCTTTCCTCAATGTTTTTCTTCTAGGAGTTTTACTGTTTCAGGTCTTTGGGGTTAGAGTGTAATTTTATGTGTGGTGTGAGATAAGTGCAGTTTCGTTCGCTTGCATATGGATATCCAATTTTTCTGTCCATTCATTGACAAAAGTATCATTTCCCCATTATCTTCTCGGTGGCCTTGTCAGAAGTTGGCAAATGTGTTTGGATTTATTTCTGGGCTCTCTGTTCTGTTCTGTTAGTCTGTGTGTCTGCTTTTATGCTAATGTTAGGTCATTTTGATTATTGCAGTATTGTAATAGAATTTGAAATCAAGAAGTGCAATACTGCTAATTTTGTTTTTCTTCCTCAAATTGTTTTAGCAATTCAGTGTCTTTAATAGTTCCATATAAATTTTAAATTTTTTTTTCCTATTTCTGTGAAAAGTGACACTGGGATTTTGATAAGGATTACATTCAGTCTGTTCAGTGATTGGGGAGTATGGTCATTTCAGCAAAATTAACTCTTCCAACCCAGGATCAGGGGCTTTCTTGCCATTTATTTGTGTCATTTTCAGTTTCTTTCTGCAATGCTTACAGTTTTCAGTGTATACATCTTTTCACTTGGTTAATTTTTTTCTGAAGTCTTTTATTCTTTTTAATGCTATCATAAATAAGTTTTGTTTGTTTCTTTTTCCAGGTAGACCAGCACTAGTATAAAGAAATGCAGCTGATTAAAAAACCTGAAAGTCTTAAGCCAGAGACCATAACTGTCTTGTTAACACTAATGCATTGGCCATAATCAGTAGACATTTAATAAACTATAGAATGAATAAATATGGTTAATGTTTTTAAAATAATAAAACTATCAAAATTAAGTTGTACATAATTCAAAAATGGGTAACATAAACATTGTAAATTTTTATATAAAATCTGATTGATGTGTTCAGTGTGGTGGCACATGCCTGTAATCCCAGCACTTGAGAGGCTGAGGCAGGAGGATTCCCCAGAGTTGGAGGCAAGCCTGAACTACATACATAGTAAGATCCAGACTCAAAAAAAGTAATAAAAGTATCTGATTGTTCTGAAATAAAAGTGAACAACTTTGTCAGAGTAAGACATGCTCAATAAAAGAATACAGACATTTGTGTTTGTACATATATATGTAACACATGCACATATCCACTATTCCACAAAAGTCATCATCAATTTTAAAGAGTTGGGATTTATTTGTTTTGTTTTTTGAGACAGGGTCTACCTGTGTAGTTCAGGCTGACCTTGAATTCATTGTGTAGCCCCAGGCTGACCTGGAACTCTGATTTTACTGCCTCAGCCTCCTGAGTACTGGGATTACAGTTTGTGTTACCAGTCCCAATTTATAGAGATTTTGGGTTTTTTTTGTTTTGTTTTGTTTTGCAGGAGATAGGGGTTCTGGGGATCGAACTCAGGGTCTAGCGCTTTCTAGACAAGCACTCTACCACTGAGCTAAACCACCAGCCCCATTATAGAGATTTTTAAACTGCTATATATGACCATCTTTCTTGTTAAAGTAGTCTTAAATTTCATTATCTTCATTTTTCTGTACATCTGTAAAAGACTGAGAGTCTGTTTACCTCCTAATATTTTGGATAATGAAGAACAAACCTGTGAGAATTATAGTATCTACTAAGACTGTGATCAGATAATTAAAAATGTGCCATAAAACTTATATTTTTCTTATTTTCTATAGTATGTGCACAGGTGTCCCAGTCATGTCTGATTTCTGTATTTCACACAGGATGTACCTACAAGGTAAAGTGGTGAACACAAGGATTTTCAGGATTCTATCCCAAAGCAGGTTTGTCAAATTCTATATTATTTTGCTGTTGGGTATATGCATGAGCAGAAATCTCTGTGTGCCTGTATTTTAATTATCTAATGCACTGGCTCTGACTGAATAAATTGCATGATTACATCCTACATTGGACACAGAACAGTGCAAGTTATATTAAAAAGCCATTATATTTCCAACTCTGAGCAAGAAACTATAATTAAAAGCCAATTGGATGAAATTAGCTTTAAGAGTACAAGAGTTTAAGTAAGATTTGGTAAATGAACATTAATGGTTAACATGTGGTTTTTATTAGGTCTTGTTTTTTTTCTGTCTGACCCAGAGTTGAATTTCTTAGATATCAGTGGACAAACTTGTAGAACACCTGTGTAGAACTGAGATTTACCATATGGCTAAATTTATATCCATAAAACAAGCAAACATAATTCTTGTGACTTTAGTAAATCAAAGGTATTAGGTAGGTTACAATGATACCCTGGATATTAATAAACTATTTCTAGTGCTCCTAAGATCTTAGTTGTAGGTCGTAAAAAGCATAGTACCTGCTCCCTACCACTCAAAACGCTATTCATAAAATACACATATACAAAGCAAAGAAGTAATGAAACTTGAAAATTTTGATTATCCCCATTAAACATGAAAAGTTGTACACAATATGTATAACAGCACTTTATTTGTATCTAAGAAAATTTGTTGCATACTATGAGGACTCAGGAACGATATTTTTGAGGAAAACCGAGTTTCCCAAATATATACGCATAAGATGTTATAATTTTGGCATAGTAAAGATGGGTACAAATTACTTGTTATTCTATTAAGAGTTGGAGGCTCTGGATGCATTTACTAGCTTAATTAATGTATTTGTGGGTTATAACGATATGTACCCCATAAATTTGTACAATTATAAGTTTACCAAAAAAATTGAGTTGAGGGCCTATTTCCCTTTCTTGGGGGTAACTGTGTTGGATTGGGAGTTCTTTGGTTAAATAGGTGTGTCAATTCCATGCCCAGCTTTTAAGAAGCATGATAGCTACTACCCTAAGAAGTAAGACCATCCTAAGACCCCCATCCTGGACAAAATCTCAGCCACCTCCTCAGGCCTCGTAGGACAGAAAAACAAGGACAAGGGGCAGTGAGATGACCATGATGAACGAAGCTGACATTTGGGAAAGGACATCCGTCCCCAGTCACCTCAGGTGATGCCTCATGAACTGGACACGAACTGCTTGAATGTGACTCTTTCCAACCCACAAAATTATAAACAAAATGAAATTGTTTCTTTAAGCTGCTGAAGTGTGGCAGTTAGTTTGTTATGCCGGAATAGATAATAAACAAGCTGCGCTTCAGGTTTGTTATTTGAGTTTTACAATCTCTGCTTCATATGTGTGTGAGTGTATGCGTGTGGGTATATACGTGCGTATAGACATAGGTTTTCATAAAACTACATCTAAACTGACCATATCCATTCCTCCCTCCACAGCTGCAGGTACCACGTCTGGATGCTACTGACTGTGCTTCAGCATTATGGTTAGACCTACGATGGTTGCTTTTGTACTATGTACAAACTTTACAGTGTAAATGTTTTATTAAACAGTTCTTATACCGTAGCATCTAGGGGGAAATGACAAGAAAAACAGTCAATGCAGATGCAATTTTTAAAATGTTTTCTCGGGTGTGGTGGTGCACACCTGTGATCCTTGCACTCAGGAGGCTGAAGCAGGAGAATCACAAGCTGAAGATTAGCTTGGGCTATGTAGTGAGATCCAAGTCAGCCTGAACTACATAGTGAGATCCTGTCTCTAAATAAATAACTAATAAAACTAATATTTTCAGCCTGAGGTTAGCTGAATCTACTGATCCAGAACCCAGGCACATGGAAGGTCTGTCATTTCAAAGTATACACTGACTTGTTTACAGAGTCACACATAGGAAGGTAATGAGATCCCTCTGCACAGACCAGCTAAACTGACCTACTTGGTGGGATAGCTAAGAAAACCTCAAATGCCTTTAATAAAATTAAAACCTGTTTCTAAAGGTAAGAGAAGGGAAAACCTTCACTTGGGAGGAAGAATTTCTCTTCGCAGAACCAGTTCAGTTATTCTGGGTGGGTCAGCTGGCCCTTGGAGAAATCCCATTAATTACTGCTGCCGCCGCTGCTGTCTTTCAAGGGCCATGCTCAGCTTTAACACTCCGACCCCAACCAGAGCACATAGCTCTTCCTTTATTACTCAGCAATAAAACCGATATGAGGCTGAACCATTTGGAGACCCTGTTAAAGGCAAGAAAATAACGCTGTATAGATTTTCTCAGGCCACAGGCTGAAGATTCACTTGCTTCAGGATCCAGAGTTCGGAGAAGAATCCCCTGGATTCATATTTACCTGAGACCTGATTTAACTTTCCAACTGAGGACTTTTCCATTAAAGTCTACAGCCACACATTATATGACGTCGCATTTCACTTACACTTTAACAATATTAACAGTGCAGTAGCCCCCAAATGTGTGAGAAACGTACACGTATTCCTTATGGACTTTTCCTTCTAGAAGCCTCCTGGAGGGGCTAAAGGTATTAGATAGGGTATTTAACTAGAAGACCTCTAACGCTATCCAAAAGATGGTGGAGGAGGAACATGAGGACAAGAACTTGGCAGAGACTGGTGGGGTGCAGATTTGGAAGGCTTCATAAACCTTCTTAAAGAGAACTTTGTCTGGTGGTCAATAAAGTAAGCCTAAAAGGGATTAAGCAAGTAAGTGACGTGATCGAATTCACTCTGAGGAGTCATCTGGGAGGCAAGGTTGAAGATGGATTGGTGAGAGGGGAAGCAAGCGGCAGTTTCAATAATCCAAAGGAGACTTGATGAGTCTTACTGTACTTTATATTTCTAGCACAGACACAGAGCGCAATAAATCATTAATGAGTATTTAAATAAATGCTTGACTAGACACAACTAAAAGGATTGCCAAACAGCAGTAAAAATAGAAAAATGGCAGATGCACTAAACTTCAAGTCAGTGACACCTGACAATCAAAGAACAAATAATCCAATTTAAAAATAGTCATAAAGCTGAAATAGACACTTCTTCAGAACAGGTACGTACACGACCAGAAAGCACATGAGAAGATGCTCAGCGCCAGAATCAGGTACCACTTCACACTCACTGGGATGGCTGTAATCAAAACAAGTGCTGTACAGAATGTGGAGAAATTCGGCTCCTGCTCCACTCCTGACAGGAGCCTGACAGCGTCCCCAGCTTCTGTCGTCAGAAGGAAGCCACAGCATCTTCACAGACTAACATTCTCCAGACATAGAGTTTTCCTCACAAACGTTAGCACTCTTTTATCCCCAGATAGACTTGGATAAAGTAAAAATAACATGCAAAGAGTATTCATGATTTTAATAATTTTCCTGAGTTCTTAATTTCTGTTCCCTTCTGAGATAGTAAGAGGGCAGGCGGGGCTCCACGAATGTCCCCTTGTCTTCTACGTTGTGAGGACCTTCGAGGGACCTTTTCTGCTAGAGTCAGTGTAAGGCCAGCAATAGATGTCTTCCGGGGTTTGGAAAATATGTTTCTTTTCTTTTTTTCTTTACCTTTTCAATTTTTATTTGAAGTACATAATTACATTCTTCGTGAGAAGTTGGTACATGTGCACAATGCATGTGAATTCTTTTTTCATCTCCTTCCCTGCTTCATCTCTTGATGCCCCTCCCATCTGTAAAATCAGCATTTCTTTCTTTTTTTTTCTTTTGTGCTGGGGCTCGAACTCAGGGCCTTGTGCTTGCAAGCCAAGCACTCTAACCACTGAGCTAAATCCCCAGCCCTAAAATCAGCATTTCTTATTAGCTATCTTTTATTGCGCTGCTTATGTCATATGCTGAATTCTACCACTCAAAAAGTCCTAATTACCTGCACCTTAGAATGTGACTGTATTTGGAGACAGGGGAAAAAAAAAAAAAAAAGAAAAGAAATCTAAAACTTTCACCAAAAGCCAGGCATGGTAAACTGTAATCCCAGCTCTCGAGAGGTTGAGGCGGACAAACACAAGTTCGAGGCCAGCGTGGGCTACATAGTGCGTTCAAGGCCAGCTGCACAGCCAGACCCTGTCTCAAAACAACAACAAAAAGTGTGCTTGGAGATAGGGTCTTTTAAAGAAATGGTTAAATTAAAAAGAGGCATTGGGGTGAGCCCTAATCCAATCTGACTGGTCTTCTTTTCAGAAAAGGAGATTTAGACATACAAAAAAGATACAAGGGATTTGTGTACATGCATAAAGAGAGGCTTGTGAGAACACAGCAAGAAGGTGATAGTCCAGCTACCAGCCAAGGAGGGAGGCCCCAGGAGAACCCCAGCCACAGTGTGATCCCAGAATTCCGAGTATGTTGCTATGGCAGCGCAAGCAGACTGCTGGAGTACTTGGTGGAATTCCAGTTCAGGGTTTCTAGGAACAAAGGAGTAGAAGCTCAAAACCATACTGAACAGGCAGGGGACAGAGTACCAGACAGGAAATGCAAAAGACGGGCAGGGACTTTGTTCTCAAGGAATTTCCATGCTGTGCTTAATAGATTTGATGTAGAACCCAAAGGCATTGAAGGTTGAGCTCTAAATTTTGGATTTTTTTTAAATCGTGCATTATTTTTATTACAAGAACTGAGCCCATTTTCAAGAAACGTGGCAAAATATAATGCGTAAAGAAAAGATCAGATAAGCACTAGCCGTTTTGGTGAATGTGTTCTTAGAAAGATCAGCGAGTGTTATCCGAGGAGCAGTAATTCAAATTTGCACGTCACATCAAACCCCGCATGACCTATGGGAGTGTATGGGAAGCAAGGGAGAGGAAACACGTGCACCAAGCTCAGCTTAAAAGTCAGAAATTTTGAAACCTGGAAAAAAGCAACCATTGTAGAGATAAAGAAAAGAGAGAAAAGGAAAGGTTTAGGTATGTGATCATGGTGATGTGCAGGAAACATCTAGTAGGATCCTGAGGTTTCCAGCTGGAGACAGTAAGTGCATTGTGATGTGACTGAGATGGAAACCACGAATCCAGCAAGAAAAGCCCAAAGGAGAAACTTCATGATAATCCTTGAGAATATTTAATGCTGTCCTACAAAATAAGCAAACATAAACAGAGAGAAACAGTGTTTAAACAGGTTAAGTGTAAAGCGACTTCATTACATTTCCGTCCAACTCCTTAGCTGAACTGTTAAGTCTGACAAAATCAAAATATGTAGACAAATCCATTATTTTCTCTCTAATAATCAAGTACTTATTTCCTGGAAGATGGACATGCTCAAGCACATCCAGCCAAATTTTTGAAATAATTAGAGATTCAAAGGCCTCCTATTGAGAAATTTTTCTAGCCAAAGAAATAACCATAGTTGTAAAGTAGCTGACAAGCCGTTTATTAAAACAGTGGCCAACTAATGCTTCTCCTTGTTTCAAGGTTACATTATAAATCAACTTAGAGGGGCAAAAACCTTGTAGGAGACCTATAGGAGGATGAACAGACAATTTAAACTATAAAAAAAAATCCTAAAGTGCATATCTTACTTACAGAAAGAATGAGATTTAAAAGGATGATAATTAACAGAAATTAACACAGCTGGCATCCAGCAAGTTTCAATTGCAAAGATCATATAAATTGATTTATAGTGCTCCCATGTGACTAATGAAAGTAGATTGGTGACCATATTGTTCTAAATGATTGCATTAGAGAACATTATTACTTTCAAGAAGCTCACATTAATAATAGAATCACTATCGCCAAAGAATAAACAAAATAATAATTTTCTGGATCAGTATCTGAGATTTTAAAACTCACAGATTATTATTAAATATCTTTCAAGGTGATTAAAAGGAAAACTCTAAAGAAGCACCGGTTTTGCTCTTTATTTTATTTTTCCCCAGAAAGAAAGAGGGGATTCAAAACCTTCCCGATGTCAGCATTTAAAGAAAGGTTAATTATTCATAGAGAACAATGAAGAGGAAGCACTAGGTTTAATTGGACACATGCTTCTCACATTTAAAGATAGGGGAGTAGATAATGATGTCCCTTATGTGTCCTTCCAAAAGAAATATAGGGACCTGATAATGTCTAACATAAGCCTTAAAGAAAGAAAATGTAGAGCAGGCACTTTTGCAAATCACTCACTCATTAGCAAACAAGCTTAAAGAAACGTGGTCTCAATAAAATGTGATGCATTCATAGGGCTTAAACACCAGCCAAATTTTAAATAGGTCGAAGACTGGTAAGTCTGACACCCTTACCCTACAGAGGTTAAGGGAGGTTGCTACATACAGAACTCTGTCTGGACACGGGGCTGCTGGGTCAATGGAAATGTTGAAAGAATTTCTTTTAAATGTGTCACAGAACACTTCATTCGTTAATTGTGGTCCAGACTTGTACAGAAATGATGACAGTAACATTTTTCCTCCAAATGAATAAACTTCCTCATCAACTGTGTGGAGAGAGAAACTATGCCCTTAGTTGATACCTCTATTTCAAATACCTGTTTACTATGTAGCACATGGTACATAGACAAAGACTAACTGAATTTTGAATTAACTGTATACTAGAAAAGTCAATTCTAAGGCATGTATAAACGAGAAGCAACAGATATTCTTAGAATTAGAACTCATTCATAAAAAAAAGAACTCATTCATTCATCAAATTTTTGGTACAATTCTTTATGGAAGTTTTAAACAGAAAAAATACGTAAATCATAAATGCACTTGCATCTCCCTTCCAAACTTTACCTATTTTCCTCCAAATGGTAATAATTCTTCTGGCTTCTAACACCAATTTTTTTTTAATTTTAATTTTTAATTGTACATGTTTGCAGTACACTATGATTACATTCATCATAGGCAGTTGGTACATGGATGTAACACATCTTAATTCTTTTTACATCCCCTTCCTCTCCCTCCTATCCCCCTTCCCTCCACCTTTTGGTCCCTTTTCCATTTGCAAAAGATTGAGCATGTCCAAATATGAACTCTCAATTCTTAGTTCTCAAACCTACAGCCCACTTAAGTGTTCCTTCTTTCAATAACTGATACGAGATACTCAGGTCAAAACCCTTGAAAACATCATAACTCCTTCTTTATCTTTGCTGCTATAAACATCGGTGCGCATGTGTCCATGTGGTGTGATGCTTTTAATTCTTTTGAGAAGATACTAAGAAGATGAATAGCTGGGTCAAATGGAACCTCGAGTCCTAGTTTGTTGAGGAATCTCCACACTGACTTCCACAGTGGTTGCACCAGTCTACATTCCCACCAACAGTGGAGGATGTTTCCTTTTTCTCCACAGCCCCTCCAGCACTTATTATTGGCCAATTTGTTGATAATAGCCATTCTTTCTGGAGTGAGGTAGAATCTCAGGGTTTTTTTTTCATTTACATCGCTTGAACATTTTTTCGTATGATTGTTTGCTATTTCTACCGCTTCGTCTGAGAAGTGTCTATTCATTTCAGTTGCCCACTTTTGGATTGGGTCTTTAGATTTGAGGGGTCTGATTTGTTTGAGTTCTTTATATATTCAAGATGTTAGGGACTCAAAGATCTTTGAAGCATGTTCTTGCCAGACATGGTGGTGGCCACCTGTAATCCCAGTGCTTGGGAGGCTGAGGCAGGAGGATTGCCACAATCATCGAGGCCAGCCCAGGCTACACAGTGAGTTTGAGACTAGCCTGAACTGTACAGCAAGACCCTGTCTCAAAAAAAAAAAAAAAGTAAGAAAGTAAAAATGAAGGATGCACTCAGCCAGTTTATATACAATGCTTCTGAGTTTGTTGTTTGTTTGTTTGTTTGAGACAGGGTCTTGGTATGTAATCCAGGTTGATCTTCAACCCACTGTGTAGCCTCAGGCTGGCCTTTAACTCACAGCAATCATCCTGCCTCAGCCTCCCAAGTGCTGGGATTGTAGGCATACTCAATCACACCTGGCCTGCTTCTGAGTTTAAAAGGCAGAATATTGTTTAAAAAAATCACAGGTTTTAACAGGTGTCATGATAGGACGAGCAAGGTTTAGCAGGGTATACTCTAGCAGCTGGAGGAGAGATTAGGATGGGTACAACGACAGACATAAACTGTGTGAACACTCTTAATAACTTGATTCTGAGGAACATTGACTGTATTCTTTGTCACCAGTCTATGCAGAGGGCCGGGGGAATGAACGAGAGTCCGTCTGAGGCAGAGTTTGTGGGCTTCACCATCCTTCTTTCTCCCATTACCCAGCACAAATACTCCTTTATCTTTTTCATTCAGAAGTTCATCATACAAATGGTCTCTTAGTAGCTGACAAGAACCAAACAAATTTAAATCCTGACAAATGGCTCAAGTCAGTATACACACTTTTATAATGAAAAAATAATTTATAATAAACTGCATCTAATTTGCAGTTATAAATGATAGTTCTGAATACATATGCACAACAAATTATGTTAACTTCCACTCAAATTAAAGCTCTGCTGACATTTATTTCCCATGCTAATGTACCTAAATTATACTCAGAGAAGTATGTTCAAAACTATCTCAATTATTTTATTTTGGCTTTGTGGGAGATAGCTTTAAAATACGGCTTCCAACAATTCCTGTCTCTGAGGGGCCACTCCTTAAATCAAGAGCAATTTCTGTTTCCTGTCTGCTTGAATCTGGATGTATTGTGACTTTTTCCCCCTATTACTAGGGATTGAACCCAGGGCCTTTACACTGAGCTATGACCTCAGCTTTTTTTTTTTCTCTTTTTTTCCTTTTTTAATTTGAGAAAGGTTCTTGGTAAGTCACAAAGTTACCCAGACTGGATTTAAATTTATAAAGCCTCCTGCCTCAGCCTCCCAGTGTTCTGGGAGTACAGGCACCATCATGCCTAGACTGTGACTTGCTTCTAACAGTAGAACTCTGCAAAAGAGGCTTTCTAATACTCCTGAGGCTGGAAATTAAAAGAAAGAACATTATTTTACTTCCCTATCCCTCCCCTGTCTAGGCAGTTAGCCTCTGTCTCTAAAGAGAAACTACTGAAGAGGAGTCTTGGAGCTGCGGGTCCGTCCGGGATGCCGGGGTAGACTGAGCGCCGACTGAACGCAGCAGAATGAGAGTCCTCAACCCAGCTAAGCTCAGGATCATTCAAAAAAGAAAAAAATCATAAATGTTTGTGGTTTCAGGTCGCTAAGTTGGAATTTTTATTACTCTGCCCTGATAAAGTTTCTTTTTCAAGGTAACTGATCACCAAACTAATATATTTGAATGTGTAACATCAAACCACATAACGTTCATTTCAGAGGAGGGCACTCTGGAGGGCCATTTTTTATTTTCGCGAAATGCTAAACTTGCAGACAATTTGCAAGCTTAGGAAAAATAACTTCCATGCATCCTTCACATTTTATCATTGTGCTTTCTTTTTTTAATTTGTTTGCTTTGTTTTCGAACCACATCAGGTTCTCGCTGTAGTTCAGTTGGCCTTGAACCTCCTACATTCCTCCTGCTTCGGCCTCCTGAATGCCTGGTTTACAGGCAGGCGCCACCACGTCTGGCTTCAGGGGCTATCTCCCAAGAATAAGGGTATTTAGTTAGAGAAACGCAACATGATGATCAAATTTAACTTTGACAGGCTATTATCCGATTCATAATCTATATTTCATATTCTGTCCATTTTGCGTGTAATATCCTTTCTCGCTACCACCTCTCTCTCCTTTGGATTGAGGAGCCAATAGAATATCATGTATTATGTTACACAGTAACTGTCTTTTTATTCTCTTCTAATTGGGATGTTTCTAAGCCTCTCTTTATGTTTCCTGACCTTGATAGTTTTGAAGAGTACAGGCCAATAATTGTGTAGAATTCTCATAATTCGGTTTGTCTAGTGTTTCCTTACGATTAGATAAGGTTGTGCACTTTGGCAGAAATACACCTACAATGGCCTTCACTGTGAATCTAGGAAAGGCACAGGATACTGGTTTGTTCCAGGGTAACGCGATCTCCTAGCACTTAGTGAAGGTGGGCCCTGGTACCTTTCTCAGCTGGCAAGTTACTGCTTTCCTTTTGCCGTCAATGAGTAATTTGTGAAAAAGTACTTCAATACTGTGCTTGTATGCTTTTCTATTTTTTTTTTTTTTAGGGGTGCTGGGCACCGAACTCAGGGCCTCGTGCTTGCAAGGCAAGAACTCTAATTGCTGAGCTAAATCTCCAGCCCCTTGTGTTTTTTTCTTTATCAAACTTTGGTTCACTGTTTTAGTATCCGCTGCCCAAAGGGACATATTGTGTAGACATAATGATCGCTAGCTATTAAAATACTTGTTAAAGCAGAATGTTAATTGTATCCTAAGTATAAATAAATCAGAGAGGTAACAGTTCAATTTTCTGTAAAACATGTTGATTTGGAAAATAGTGGATAATGTATTTCACAAAATGAGGTTTGCAGTTTTGTTAAACAAATTGTATTTTCAAAGAAAGAATTTAAGATATTTGAAAATTAAGAGCAGTCAGTCGCCCACCCCTATAAGGAGGGCATTTAATTTTCACTGTATTTTCCAAACCATTTAACAACCAAAAAAAAAAAAAAAAAAAAAACCAGACCACGGAAAGAGTCAAAGGAGTTAGCATGTGATAAACGTGGGCAGGGGACTGTAGTTTGAAATGAATCTACGCATATTAATACACAGCATCCTAGAAATCACCGCAATTCTTATTTTTTCGGTTAAAAAGGAAAAAGGGTTCACGCAAAGCTCCCTGCAGGGGATGGAGGCTGCTTCTCCGCTCACTCGCTCCCTCTCTCCCGGCCCGGCCTGCACCTTCTGGTGAGCGGAGGCGAGGGAGGCACTTTATGCCCCCCACCTGAGGAGGCTTGGAGACTCCACTTGTCTCCAAGGGATGAAAAACAACAATCTAACTTAATTTTCAGAGGGCCTCCGATGCCGCAGCTTCTGGCGGGCTGATTTCTGCAAAAGTAGCCGGACTTAGACAAAGGGAAGCCGGGGGCTCGAGTCTGCACAAGGATCGCTTACGATTATAAAGTCAAACACAAAAGAAAGACCTCCTAGAAGAACACAAAAGAGAGCCAAAGGCGGGGAGAGCGGACAGCCGCACCTGCGGGAAGGTCTCTGGTGTCGGGCAGCAGGGCAGAAGGGCCGGATCGCCATCCCGCAGCGCCCGGCTGGGCCGGAGAGCGAGAAGGGGCGATTCTCCGACTAAGCTTGTCCAGACTCCCACGTCAGGCCTCACGCTACCCTGTAGGCAGCGCCCTAAACACCAGGTGTAGTCACAAAGCTCACAAGCAGCTGTGAGACAAGCCGCTGAGAGCAAAGGAAATCCAATCTGCGCCGTGTATTCGAACTCAGAAACAAAGAGACCGAGTTAGCTAAAGAAAGCCAATATTTCTGTGCAACGAAGTTACTTGTATTAGAAAGTAACATACATGCAGTGTCCCCTTTTCTCGTAAACCAGGGTGAGTTCCCGCTTCGGAGAAGGCACGTCATTCACTAATGCGAAGACCGAGAATCGCAGAATCTCTCCGATACACACAGAACTACAAAATTTTGAATATAGTATGCAAGAATTAACGTCCGTTTTACCAACTAAGAACATACATTTTTCTAATGAAGTAAGACTGTTTCTTGACCGAGAGAAACGTGGCTCTTATCGAATGACCGTGAGCAACACACGAGATAGCACTTTAGCAAAACAATTTAGTCAGTTTTACGGCATATTAAGACAACAATCATCGCTAACTATTATACCAGGATAATTATATGTATTTTTAAAAGACATACCATATCATATTAGTTTATGTAACAAGATTTAAAAAGCAAAATCTTAAAACAGGTGCCTAAGTAAGCCCTAATTAGCTAAAACTGAATTTTGTAAACATTTGAAACCTAACCAAAAATAGTAGGGAACATAAAAAATTATTTTGAAACAAGGAAAACTGCTCTTCTTTTAGTTCTGTTGTAAATTTCACTAAGAAGAGGTCATTTTTTTTTTTTTTTTTGAGGGGGTGTGCTGGGGATCCAACCCAAGGCCTTGTGCTTGCTAGGCAAGCACTCTACCACTTGAGCTAAATCTCCAGCCCCTAAGAGGTCAGTTTTAAGTCTCATTGTTTCGGACAAAAAGATTCTGACATTATCTTTGTACATCATGTTTTGGATTCTTAAATATTTTTCTTCTCTGGCCGTGATGGTGCACATCTGTAATCCCAGCACTCAGGAAGCTGAGGCAGGAGGATCGCTGAGAGTTCGAGGCCAGCCTGGGCTACATAATGAGCTCAAAGCCAGCCTGAACTACAAAGCGAGACCCTGTCTCAAAAAAACAAACAAACAAAAAGTCTTAGAACTGTCTCTTGTTAGAAATGTTTTACTTAAAAGATATACTATTAGGATAGATGACAAATTTACAGCAAAAATATAACTTTTATATTATTACAAAGCGATGCCACTCAATACATAGACAACCAGTTTTAAAAATCATGTTATTGTGAATATTTGTGTTTGAAATTGTAGATATAAGCATTGTACGTTTATTGAGAAACAAACCACAATGTATTTCAGCGGGAAAAGGCCAAAATATTTATTTCTGAATCTTGCGAGGCTATCTAGTAAAACCAAAATGATTTTTAAAAAGTACATTTCAATAACTTAATTTAAGTAAGGACTGGATAGGTATACAATAACAGTTTATCTGTTACACAGAAAGAAGCAAGCCTTTTTAGCATCTGTTAAAACTATTATATTAGGCCCTATAAACAATTCCATTAACAGATCAGGCAAGTCATAGCTATTAACCCTGCAGAAAAAGGTTTTTTCTTAAAACTGTACTAGAATATTAAATGAGTTGGGCTTATAGAATTATTTTTAGGGTATCTTAAAATGATGAACAAATAAAAACCTTAATCATTTTAAGACTTAAAGCTAAGATTTAAGTTAGTTTACATCTTAAGATTTAAAACTAACATTGTTAACTTTATGATGTATAGCTCAACAAAAGCCTTCATTTCCAGAATTTATCTTCCCTCTAGAATAGTTACTTTCAAACTTAATTTTATCCCAATATGGCAGTTATACTCAGGGTTTTTAACCTCAATGTCTGTTGCGGGTACCTTAGCTTTTTGCTATGAAGATGGTGCAACACAGACATGTCAGAAGATAAACAGCTATTATCCCAGTACCAAACCTGAACATATCACAGCGGTACAGTGAAGACTTTGGGCAAGACTTTGGGCAATGTACTTAAATACTGTCTTAGATACTGTAAATGTGTGACTCTCAGGAAAGTCGAAAGGAAGAAGATGTGTTTTGTTTCCTCGCAGCTAGCGTATACCCAGGAAAGACTTTTGAATGAAAGGTGGGAGAGAATGTTGGGGCCCTCCAGCTTGAGCGGCTGTCTGGAGGGCTGCACTCTGATTGAGGGGGATCAGCTGGCCCCCTCCATGGCAGGAGGCCGGCCTAGGGATCAGCGGGAGGCTGGGGGCTGGTCAATCACTGTCTGCATCCTGGTTTCATAGCTGTGCCTGCATCCTGACTGAGGAGTGGTTCCATTCCCGGAAAAGAGCTATCTGATTGTGGTGTGTCGGGGGCCCTGCATTTCCTGGAGGCCGAGTGATTACAGGTTTAAGACAATGACTGGAGACTTCTGGGCAGGCAGATCATCCTTGGAAACCTCTTATCTTGATGTCCTTAGTCTTGAAAATGGATAAGGTCATGTGAATTCAGGGCTAATCAACCCTGCCCCGTCAGCTCCTAGCAGACACACCTTAAATGAGCAACCTACCTGTAGGCAGACTGAGAGAGATTTGGCCCAAGATTTTCAGTAGCAAAGAATACAGAATGAAGGTCAAGCTCGGTTTTGGTTACCTGTTGGGCGTCTGTGAGCCCCAGTAAAGAGTCCTGGTTTATAGCAAAAATGGCTTTTAAGTCCCCAAAAGAAAGATTTTCCCCAAAGAAAACATACATCATGCTTTCAATGGCTAGCAGGCAGGGCCCAGGATTCTGCCCTTTCCCCTTCCCTGTGGTGGTCTCCGCATTGTACGGTATCAGTTTTGGGATTGGTTTGGTCCATAATACTCGCAGGACTGCTTTGGTAAGCAAGAGTGGTTTACAGAAGCTGGCAGCTTCTACTTGGTTATTCTTTTTTTTTTTCCCAAGAACATGTATTGGTACATTGTATACATAATGATCACATTTATCATGGTTATTTTGTAACTGTACCTGATATATCTTGGTTCCCCGCCTTCCCCATCCCTCCCTTCCATTCCCCACCTTCCTTATTTATTTACATTTTTCCATTTTTCCCCTTTCCCCTTTTTCAGTTATTCTTTTTTTTAACAAAAAAATAAAATCTACTCAGCAGAAGTCAAATTGGATAACAGACATCTCTTATGACTTATTGCAGTACTGATGTGGGAGTAATTGAAAATTTTCTACTTATTAGATATTAGCTGGTAAAAATCCATTTTGAGAGGTTCCTTACTAAGACTATGAAAATGAATAGGTAGTGTTGTCTTGCTCATTAACTTGGGCCTCAGTAGGTATGGTCCAGCCCTGCTTCTTCCTAATTTCCGGAGTCCACGTTTATCTGGATAATAACTACTGAAACTCTGAAATAATAAAGGCAGGAGGCACTGATACGGGGTAAATATTTCCCTCTACTGTTGGTGGATCTTCCTTAATTTTCTGAGTTCTGCCATTTCAAAGGCCCAGACTCTTAAAGTACTTTTCATAGTCTTCCAAGTGGATTCGCTTTTGAGCACCCTTTTTTATCCAGGACAACCACCCTTTGGTGGCATGAGAACTTTATTAGAAAATTATATATATATTTATATATATATATATATATTTTTTTTTTTTTTGGTGCTGGGGATCAAACTCAAGGCCTTGCAAGGCAAACACTCTAACCACTGAGCTAAGTCTCCAGCCCTAGAAAATAATATTTTGGAACCAATGTAAATATTTAATTTCAAAAGCCCCAGAAAACACTTCAAAGAATTTTAAATAGCATTCTGTTGTAGTACATGTAGACACAATTTTCAGGACTCCACTACAACTCTTGAGTTTGGGACATTGACTTGTGTTTGTCAGATGTTATTGTTTTGCGGGCAATGTAGAGGTAACTGTTAAAAAGTAGATAGATGTTCTGCCAGACAGTTGTATAAAAGGCTGGGGATAAAGGAGGTAAAAGAATTTACCAAGAGTGGAATACGTGCAGAAGGAAATTTTTTGAAGTGCACACCGAGAGATAATGGAACAGTCAAGAAAGGGCACCATGCTTAGGCCCTGGAGGGGCTGGTTTCATGGAGGAAGGTGGGCGAGTTTGATGCTGACCGCTGGCAGCCACATCCTTGGGTACGAAGGGCAAATGAGCACAGAGTGTTCTTGGGAAAGTTTGTATTTTTGTTTTTTGAAATGTTGGCAGTTAAGCCCCAAATAAGAGCAGTTTCCATTGTCCTACTGTCTATAATAAAGAATGTTTTCATTGTACTATTGTCCACAACGGGCATGTAAGTAAACTATCCTAGTTATTTATAATTATGTTAGCAAAAAAAGACCTCTGTGAAGTGCAAATTCCTGTATTCTTTTCTCCTTAAAATACATACATGATAATGTATTTGGGTATATTAAATGTATCTCATTGCTTGTTCATATATGTATTTATAACACTATGATATAAGACCAAAATGTATCTAATCCTTTAGTAGTATAATTTCAGAGGATAATTCTGATACATATTTTCACAAAAGATAACTTTGTAGAGGTTTATTTACTTAACAAATCATCAATCTTGTGTACAAAGTTACAGTACTGAGTACTGGGAATGCAATTCAGAGTGCCCCTCTAAGGAGGATTTAGTTACGAGGTAGGCGCGGCAGACATGTGAATAACCAGCAGTAACGGTGTCCAGTAAGCAGCAGGAGGGAGGTCTGTGCAGTCTCCCAGGATAGCTGTAGAAAGCAGGCTTGAGGTCTTCAGGGACACTTTGTGATGGAGATTCTGATTAGGATGAGAAACGAAAGGAGCTGGGAGCTAAGTGTGGAGTTGGCAGAGGAAGAACCCACATGTGCCAGGCGGAGGGAACATTTTCAAAGGTCCCTGTTTGGGCTTCCTCTTTAAACCCAGAACACTGGGCGCCAGACAAGGTGCCTAGCGGTGGGGCTGTGGGGGCGAGCAGGTGAGCGAAGGGCGCCTCCCTGAGGGCCACACTTGATTACTACTGCCCGGTGGTTGCTATCACCTGAAGAAGGGTTTGACGCATGCTGCTTACACCAATTTTAGTTTGCTCATTTCAGGACCAAATTATTGCAGTTCTGGCTGCATCAAAGATTGTGTGAATAAATAAAGTGCAGAAAACAAACTTACCAATTTGTTCTGACCTTGGCCCAGAAGTCACTAACCTGGCTGGAACCCCAAAAAACATGGTCATTTGGTTTGAGAATAAATGGCAGATTATGATAATACAGACGTGTTTAGATGAGAACAAATAGGATTCTTAGCATGGCAACAAAGTGTGTGGTTTATTTATGAATCAAGTGAAGCCTGGAAATTACGGGGGAAACTGATCCTGAAATTGTTCTTTTGAGTGTTTTTAATATTCCACAAATTATAAGTGAAAATGAACAAGACAAAAATCTGTATATTCCAAAGAGTTGTTATTTTGTAACTGTGACAGAAAATGGAATATTATATTATGTTACTTAAGGAAAGTCAGTTGACACATATACAATTAGCCAACATTTTATGCGCTTACTATTTGCAGTTTCTCAATTCTAAATTTTTACTTTTGTATATACTAACTCATGCATGGCACAATGTAAATATCACTTGTACAAATAGAGAAACAAGGCACAGGGTGGTTTAATAATTTACTCAAGCACACACAGCTGGCAGGCTGAGGAGCCAGCACTCAAATTCCTCTCACCTCATATGAAGCTTTTTACGATTTTTATTTTATCCCATGAAGTGTAGGTATTTCTACATTTTCCTGCAGAAAGGATTATAATTATAAAATACTGTCCCAAATCCTCTTTAGGAGCTCTGATGTTGCACACATTGTCTTAGGTTCCTAAAAACCCCTCTGAATTCTAAACCATATCCGGCCTGAGGTGTTTTGGAAAAGAGATTTTGGACCTTTACAAGTCATATATCAATTAATGTTTAATTAATATAACATCCTATTAATAATTAACTTAGCATACCCATTAAAATTAAAGTTTTCATCTTCTAAGCACCAGGATAAAGAAATAGGAGAATCTCAACTATGGCTCAGCTGGTACATGTTTTAGGGGTGAGGATGGTGAGGATGTTTCTCCCACCAGCGCTGCTTCAGATTTAGGTGTTGTCTTCTGGTATCAACTACGGGTACGGCTTAGACTTCAGTGTACCTGGAATGCGGAACACTAAACTAGTTTGAATCTTTTGTCTGCAATTTAATGAATTATGTGACCCTGAGCAAATTACCAAGCAACTCTGTAACATTAAGATAAGAGCTTGTGCCTCCAGGAGGTCATTGGGAGGACTGAGTAATGAGGTAATGTGGGTCTTTACATCTGGCTCCTTGGTGGGCAGCAGTAAATGAGAGCTACTATGAAGCCCAATAATTATACACTAACATAGTACTTTCCAGTCAAAGCAAACAATGTGGACCAGATAAATGCTTCCGTGAACGCTAAGCATGCTAATATATGTGTGCGTGTGTAATATATGTATATATTACACAAGACCTGCAAATAGTGTTAGTGAGATAGTGATCCCTACAGCTGTGAAACTTACCTTCTGCAAGAGTGCAAGTCAGAGAATGCCTTTTTGTTATGTATTGACTTTCGTTATGTGGTTTTGAAATGATTCCAACACTTCTATAACTTGCTACGCGAAAGACCATGTTGTGCCGAGATAAGAACATGAGGTATAATCCCCCTTTCTTGGGAACAACACAGCGCCCCTTACTGGACCCCAGGTGTTAGTTACGGCCTCCAATCCTGGTGTCCACAAACAGGACTGTGACACACTAAGAGCTCGGGCTGTGGCAGGGTTACATTCTACTGGCTCGCAAACAATTCTCAACATCATCACCACTCAACAGCTTCTACAACGTTCTAGATTGTCACACTTGGCCGAAGTGTCTCCTCTAAGGACCTTTTATAGGAAGGTACACTTTAATTATACTTGACCTCCACCAAGGCCTCCTCCCATCCTAACTGAACAGCTAGACTTTAATAATTGCCCTCCACATGAAACTGGAACTCACTACGTGGCTAATGCAGCTCCCCATGTTCCTTGTGAGTTTTGTTCTTGTTATTCTCCACCTCTTTAAGCACTGACAAAAAAAAAAAAATCTGTTGGCAATAAATTACGATTTTTGAAATCAAACTCTGATCATCTCCCTATTTTAATCATACAAATCACTTTTAAAAAGTAAATTGAAATGCATGTTAAAAGATGATGAGTGCTATGGAGAGGAACAAAGTGGAACAAGCTTAACGCAGGTCTTGAGACAGTGGCTCGGCCTGAGTGTAAAAGGTAAAAGTGTTGTGACTATCGGCCTTGTTAGGGAAGCGTTGTCTGCTCTGAGACTCGAAGTAAGGCCACTGGATGGCTGTGGAGGATTCTGGTGAAGGGACGTGAAAGGGAACGTCCCTAAGGCTGCGTAGATAACTCCTCAAAGCCTGGCTGCAGTCCTGAGACGGGCTAATGGGAGGCAGGAAGTAGACTCAGAGAGGGAGTCTGGAGATTCACAGAAGACCATGTAAGATATTATAGGTGCTTCAAATGCTTTTTCTGAATGTTACATACTTGTGCTTCTGTTTTAAATAGAATGATTCCTATGTACCCATGGGTTCCACATCCAGGGATCCAACCTGCCACGAATTGAAAATGTTTTTAAAAAACGCATCTATACTCATAATGTATAGACATTTTTCTTTGTCATTAGTCCCTAACAACATAGTACATCACTGGCTGGGCATAATCCCCACATTCAGGAGGCTAAGAAAGGAGAATCACATTCAAGTCCAGCCTGGGCTATCTAGTGAGTTCGAGGTCAGCCTGAATTATATAGTGAGACCCCGCCTCAAAAAACAAACAACAACTGTACTAAACAATAATAGTATATCAACTATTTACTAGTGTATTAGGTATTATCAAAGATGATTCAAAGTATATAGGAGATTACACATATGTTGTGTCCAAATATAAGGAACTTCTACATCTTTAGATTAACCCAGAACCAACCATTCTCTCCTGTCTACCAAAGAATAGCTGTATTCTAGCCTGGGGATCAGCAAATATTTGCTATCTGGCTCTTACTCTCTAAAGGGCCAGATAGCAAATATTACAAACTTTATAGCATGTATGACCTCTGTTCAGCTACTCAACTCAGTCCTAGTAATATGAAAGCCATCGGCTATGTGTAAATGAATGAGCATTTCTGTATTGCAATGAAATTTTATTTTACAAAAATAGGCAATAGACCACATTTTACTCATTGCTCATGGCTTGCCAATCCCTGTGTATCAGTCAGCTTTCCTATTGCTGAGACATAAGACCCAACACTCACAACTTAAAGCAGGAGTGGATTAATGGTCACAATTCATTCCATGTTGACTTCGCACCCAAACACATCTCCTTAAACCATACTTAATCTCCAAATAAAGACAATAGTAAATTCGTAATTCCACCTAACAACACAACTATTCCACGTACAATGGGAAATGCAATAATACCTTCTCCCACATCTCAATTCTTTCAGCATTTTTCAAAAGTCCAAATCCAAGTCTCCTCTGAGACTAAAGGGACATTCAGCTGTGAACCACTGTAAAAATAAAAAACAAATTATGTAATCCTAAAGTACAAAGGCACAGGGTAAATAATCCCATTTCAAGAGAGAGGAATGGGAGAATAGGAAAGAATTAGACCAAAACAAGACCAAAACCAAGCAGGGCAAACATCAAGTCCTGGAGCTTTATATCTAGCACACAGAGCACGCGCTTGCTGGTAAAACATGAGTTCCAAAGAGCTTGGGCAGCCCTAGCTGGTTGCAGCCCACACACAGCCTCTCCCCTGAATTGGCTCTGCTCTCAGGCTGTAGCTTTACTTAGCAGATGTTCCTGCACCATCTTTGCACATTGCTGGGATCTCCCCTTTGGCTTCATTACTTTGGCTTCGTGAACTGCCATCTCAGGGGCTTCTTCCCTGGCTTTCCAGGCTTTACCTTGAAATTTGGGTGGAAACCTTCCTGATTCCACAACTCTTGCATTCTTCATGCCTGTAAAACAAGCATCATGTGGATGATGTAAGCTCTGCTATCAGTAGAAGCAGTAACCAGGATTCCTTGAACCATAGATGCAGCAGCCTGAGTGCCTGGATGGCTATGCCTGGTTAGACGAATCTCAGAAATATCAGTTAATGTTTACTAGAAGTGATATAAAATCACATATATATATATATATATATATATATATATACACATATATATGTGTATAATTCTCTCTCTCTCTCTCTCTCTCTTTATATATATATATGGTGTGAGCCCATGTGGTGTGAGTCCATGTGACAAAGCCAAAGGGTCTGCATTGGAAGGGTGAAGAGTCCCCACTAGAAGCCTGAAGGAACTGGAGATGCATGTCCAAATGTGATGGCAAAGCCCAGAGCTCCTCTGAAGGAGGAAAAATGAAAAGCCTCCTTCTTCTTTCCTTTTTTAGTCCATTCAGTCTACAAGCCTACTGGTTGGTGCCACCCACATCCACGGTGAGTCTTCTGTCCTCAATTTGTGGCTTGTGTGTCAGTCATTAGCAGACACACCAAGAATTGTATTCTCTAATCCACTAGGCAGTTTTGAATCCAAGTTGACATCACAATGAACTGTCATGTCAAGGACCCAATTCCCTAGGAGGCCCTTCTCAAGGAGGGATCCTAGGAATTCTCTTCTGCATGAATGGTTGATATGTTTGTACTTTTGAGTCTCCATGGCTGGATCCCCATTCCTAACATATCCGCAAGGCTTCTTTCCTTCTCTTCTTCTTTGCCAACATCCTCCTTCTCCTCCTCCTCCTCTTCCTCTCCTTCTTCTTGTTCTTCTTCTTCTCTTCATTGTTTTGTGTGTGTGTGTGTGTGTGTGTGTGTGTGTGTACTCTGGGGTATGAAACAGGGTTTCACTATGTAGTTTAGGCTGACCTTGAACTCATGGTGATCTTCCTGCCTCAGTCTCCAATGCTAGGATTACAGGCATCCATCACCATGCCTGTTTGGGCATCTTTTTCTTATACCCATACAAAGGATTTGTTTTTTGTTTGTTTGTTTGTTTGTTTTTCAATGGTGCTAATCTCTTTAGTAGCCACACCTCCTTAGGCCCTAAATTTACACATAGTTCCTTCTGGGCCAAAGTTTTTGAAGGTTTTTTTTACTCTGTTTTTGTTTTTTGTTTTTTGGGTTTTTTTCTTCCTATTCCCACTATAAATCTGACTAAAAGCAGCCAGCTATACCTTTGCCACAACATGAATATCAAGCTGTCTTGGAATTTTCCCTGCCAGATTAATTAGTTCACTATCTTTAATCTCAGTCTTCCAAAAGTCTCAGGACATAAGCAAAATGTAGATTAATTTTTTGCCAAAATGTAATATACCTGACTTATAGTCCAACCGCTAATGGATCTCCTTGTTCCCATCTGACACATCCAGTGCCTGGCCTTTATTGTTTGCATTTCTGTCAAGCATTCTGGTCTTCTTAGCTCTGACCAGACTCACCCATCAGGCTGAGCTTATAGCATTCTAGGGCTTCTCCACACACATTACTAAACCTTTCCAAAATCATCCAACATACCCATTGCAAAAGCATCTAGATCATATGGTCAAGTACATTTGCCACTTCTCTGGTACCAATTTTTGGTATTAGCTTTAGGATTACTACGACATAACATACAACATCTACAATTTAAAGGAAGAGAGTTTGCAATTTCTTGCAGTTTCAGAGGTTTCAGTCCATGGTTAGTTGGTTCCAAGTAAGGACCATCATGGTGGAAAGGCAAAACAGAACAAAGATGCTTAATTCATGGCAGTCGGGAAGTAGAGAAGAACGGGTGAAGGACCAAGGCCATGCCACCATGACACACCCAGATACACCCAGGAGTGTGCTTTACTAAGCGCTAGGTTTTCCTTAATCCAATGAAGTTCACATATCAGGATTAAAAGTCATACCCTGTTTTGGCCTCGCTTATAAACAGAAAGATTTTTCCATGTGTTCTCTTCTAGAAGTTTTATAGTTTTATTTTCATTTGGGTCTATAATCCAACTGAAGATTATTTGATGTACTTTCTAGCTAAGAATTCAGTGCATATAGTAAAGCATATTTCTTGAACAAGTCCTTTAAACTTGTTCTTATACTGGGGATTTAGCTCAGGGTTTAGAATGCTTGCCTAGCAAGCACAAGGCCCCGAGTTCAATCCCCGGCACCAAAAAAAAAAGCTTGTTCTTATTCAAAACTGTTTTGGCAGGCCAGGCATGTTGGCGTATGACTGTAATCTCGGCCCTTGGGAGGCTGAGGTAGGAGAATCGCTGTTATAGGCCAGCCTGGGCTACATAGTGAATTCAAGGCCAGCCTGAAATACATAGCAAGACCCTGTCTCAAAAAAATAAGAAAGAAAGAAGGCAGAAAAGAAAGAAAGAAAGAAAGAAAGAAAGAAAGAAAGAAAGAAAGAAAGAAAGAAAGAAGGAAGGAAGGAAGGAAGGAAGGAAGGAAGGAAGGAAAGAAAGAAAGAAAGAAAGAAAGAAAGAAAGAAAGAAAGAAAGAAAGAAAGAAAGAAAGAAAGAAAGAAGGAAAGAAAGAAAGAAAGAAAGAAAGAAAGAAAGAAAGAAAGAAAGAAAGAAAGAAAGAAAGAAAGAAAGAAAGAAAGAAAGGAAGAAAGGAAGGAAGGAAGGAAGGAAGGAAAGGAAGGAAGGAAGGAAGGAAGGAAGGAAGGAAGGAAGGAAGGAAGGAAGAAAGAAAAAGAAAGAAAGACCTACTCTGGCTACTCTGTGTCCTCTGAATTTGTACATAGTCTTTGGGACCAGCTGGTTAATTTCTATTAAGAGGTCTTTTGAGATATTGATCCATATTGCATTGTATCTATGGATTACTTTTCAGAAAATTTATCCCTTAACAAAGTTTTCTTAAATAGGATAATAGAAGCACTTTAACTATAAAAGAAAAAAAAATTGATAAATTGTACTTCAGCAAAATTCAAAAGGCACAATATTCAAAAAAGCAAGCCATAACCTGAGGAGAAAATATATACAAAACATGTGTCTAATAAAGGATTCATATCTAGAATTCATAAAGCACTTTTACAACTAAACACTAAAACAACAATCAACATAATTAAAAACTGGGCAAAAGATTTGAATATGCAATTCACCGTGAATATACATGGAAGGCAAAAAAGTACATGAAACATGATTCACATCATTAGTTATTGGGAGAACACAAATTAAAATCACAATGAGCTATCACCTTGTAGCCAATACATTGGCTGCACTTAAAAAGACTGAGGATACTAGCTTTGTTAAGGGAAGAAACAGAACTCTCACAAATTACTAATGGAGGTTGGGGATAGCTCAAGGGGTAGAGCATTTGCCTAGAAAGCACAAGGCTCTGAGTTGGATTCCCAGGGCCCCCCAAAAATAACACAACAAAACAAAACAAAACCCAAATTACTAATGGGGACACAAAATGAAAACTGGGCAGTTTCTTTAAAAGTTTACCATGACTTCACAGAAGATCCAACACACCTGCTCAAAGAACTGAAAGGAAATCCTGTTCATACAAAGACTTTACTTAGAAAAATCAAAGGCTCTTTCTTTAGAATTATAGACCTAAACTGGAGACAACTCAAATGAGCATCAACTGGTGAATGGATAAACAAATTACGATACATACATACAGTGGAATACTTCTGTGTGTGAGAAAACATAAGTTACTAATACATGGAGCTGCCTAAATGACTCGTAAAAGCATGTGCTAAGTGAAAGAAATCATATACACAAAGGAATGTACTATATGAGTCCTTTTAAACGAAATAGATTCTAGAGAAGGCAAATCTTATAGTGATGGCAGATACAGCAGGGTTGCAAATGCTGGCAAAGGTGGTAATAGTGGCGGGAGGATTATGTGAAAAGGGGGCATGAGGATAGTTCGAGGGGTAAAGTAATTGTCCTACATTGTGACTCTTAATGTTAAGTACTATTTACACTTGTCAAAACTCAGTGAATCAATAATAGTATTAATTGGAGGCTTGGGCCAGGGTGGTAGCGAAGTAGGATTAGAGACAATACTCTCACTGGGAAAATCCACTGGGCCTCTTCCCTGCAGGCCAGGAAGCAACGGCACAGACCGGGATCCAGATGACGCTCTGGTTTGTAGAGAGACCTACAAATCACTCAAATAGTGTCAATTTTTATTCCTTAAAATCAGGATCAAAAAACACTGACTTAGCAGAACATTGAAAAAACATTTTTTTTTTTCCCTCTAAAAGGAGCACTTAGTCTACTTAAAGCTCTTTGTTTTGGGGAACAGAGTTATCTGTGCTTCACCAATTACTGACCTCATTTTGAGCATTGGACAGCAAGATGTAATTGCTTTGAACTAGCTCCAATCTACTTCAGCAACTTCCCAGGCCGGCTGGCTGGCCCAGGCAGGGCACAAGCAAAAAGATACATCTTGTTCTTGTCTATCACTAACTATTACTGACCCTAATTATCATAAGCAGGCCAAAATATTTTAAAAACAGACAATTTTTAGAACTTTTTAGATTTACGAAAGGAGAAACAGTACCGTTTTTAGATACTTCTTGCCCAATTCTCTTTGAGCAGTACACTTGTTGCAGTTAGTGAACCAAAGTTGATACATAACTATTTCAGATTTCCTTAGTTTTTACCCAATGTCCTTTTCTCGGCTCCAGGAATCTATCTAAGAGATCGCCTTACATGCAGTCCTCATTTTCCCTGAGGTTGCACCTGGTTGTAAAACTTTCCTCAGACTTGCCTTGCGTCCGATTGGTTTATTTTTCAGAGCTCTGGTCAGGTACTCTATGCGATGCCCCTCTATTAGGTTTGCCTATTTTTTCATGATTAGACCAGGGTAATGGGTTCTGGGGAGTGAGTAAAGACCACTTTGTCAAAATACCGTCCTCATCACTTCGCGTCGCAGTTAATTTTGACCTTGATCACTGGTTAAGGCGGATTTGTCAGTCTTCTTTGCTGAGGGTACTTTTTGCCTACCGTGCTCTTTAGAAAGAGGTTCATCTACACAGCCTTGCTTGAGGACTGGGGAATTTTGCTCCTCCGTCTACGGTATTTTAAAAACTGAAAAATCTAGTCATTTGAAAACAACTAAAAATTCTGGTTTTGTACCTTACTTTTTTATTGGTTCCTTTTGAAGTTAAATCATGCTGTAAATTTACAATCTGTGCTCAGCGCTTCTGATTCAATAGCCCAGGGAGTTAGCAAACACCCCTGCATGATTCAGATACAAATAGTCCATCAACCCACTTTAAAAAGCTATACTTTAATCACTTCCTAATGATAATTCCTCTGAACTCAGACCTCTTTAGTGACTCAGGAGCTATTTTCCCCCGGTTACAGATTTTCATCATTAGCTTCCTGACAGACACCTCTCTGCCCTTGTCTGCCTGCTTAGCATTCAAACTAGTTGAACCAGTTTGGCAATCACACGATCATTATTCATTGCCTATGAAGAAATTCAGTCTTAATACATAGCTGGGTCCCCTACTCTACTCTATCAAATAAGTCCTGGATATATACAAATAATAGTAGAGACTCTTAAAAATGCACGTTAGTCACACAACTCCTAGAAATAGTCAAACTCAGGCTGTTACCAAATTTCCTTCTGAAGCTCTGCCCAAAAGAAGAGAAGGAAAAAAGAGAACAGAAGATGCTGAACAGGGGTAGTAATTTCTTCAAAGGAGAATAAGGGAAAAACTTGGACCCTCACAGAACTGGGTTCCTAGCTGGCCTTGCCTTCGACCCAGCTGTTTGACCTTGGGCAGTGCCCTTAATTTTTGTGCTCCCATTGCTCCTTACAAAGTAAAAGCAATAACATCTGCCTTATTTTGATTCCTGTGTGTTTAGGATAAACTAGAACAGTATGTGAGGATCTGAGAATAGAAGTCATCATACAGACGTGATTTTTTTCCATAATAGACTTAGTTTCTTGGCAAACATTTATGGAATCAAATAATTCAACCTTTAATTTTTAACAGCACCATGATTTATCTAAGTTAAAGAAACAAAGTTCAAGAAACAATTTGCCTCTGGTCTCCCGGCAGATAATGAAACAGATCAAGATATACAATGTACAACACTGTACACCCTTAAAACCTAAACATCCTAAGGAAGACTTTTAGTAAATGATGTTTAGATGCTTAAAATAAGTACTATACCACTAAAGGTCAGAAAATTTATTATTAGCTTTTTCAAAATGAAGAGCGATTACTGAATCATTTGAGAAACTACAGAACCGTGGAGCTTTGGTCACAGACTCTTTTAAATCCTGGTCATGTCACTTAGTCACTTACTGACTGGTTTCTCAACTGTTCAGTTTTCTTACCAGTAAAGTGAAAATAAGAACAATATGTAGGTGTGGTGGCACATGCCCATAAACCTAGCATGCTGGAAGGCTGAGGCAGGAGGACCTTGAGTAGGACCTTAGTGAGACTCTCTCTCAAAATCAAACAAACAAACAAAAAATGAAACAACAGACATGAAGGACCAACTGTACTTGGAAAGACATGTAATTCAAGAGGGTCAGGTTAGCATTCAATATTGGTGTCACTTTAACTTTGTTCACGGTTAAATGCTAGCAATCCTGAAATTCAGTAATTTAGATGTCATTTGTCAAACCTTCTCCCTTAGATGATATAAAGCTTTCTCTTCATAAAAAACAAACAAACAAACACCCTCCAAACCAGTCCCTATATCATGAGCTATTTGTGATTTAGTGTCACATGTATAAAAGTCTTGAGAACAGTGTGTGCATGTGTCTGTGTACGTGTGCATGTTTAAATTATTGAACCACTGAGCTAAATCCCAGCCCTCAGTTTTAGAGGATGAAGGATCTATAGGAAAAACAGTGAAATGAGTCATTAATCAAAAACGTAATATAAAATGAAACCTGGATAAATGTTTGCACTGAGATAGTTTGTGTCTTTTTTATGTAACAACTGAAGATTATTTATATTTACTTAAACAGCACATGCAAAATAAGAACACCTATATGGAGGTGTCAAACATTCTAGACTGAGTGCCAGGTAGAACGTGGATATTTGATAAAAAGGAGATTAATTGAATTACCAAACAAAATTCAATCAATTACTCTAATTACTTTTGTTTTCTAATTGTAGGTAAGTTTGAACCATGAAATTGGAAAGATTTTCCTGTAATGAAAAATGTAGTTAGACAACTAGATGCACAATTCTACATTCTCGTTTCAGCTCACCCAATGTCTTACTCCCTCATAGCCATATTGACTAATATCCTATTGACTAATATTCATTCATTCAGACAGGGGCTTGTGAGGTATTGCAGGCTGGCCTTGAACTTACTATGGAGCCCAGACTTGTCTTGAATTCTTGAATGCAAGGTGATCCTCCTGCCTCAGCCTCCTGCCTCAGCCTCCTGTCTCAGCTAGGATTACAGGCGTGTACCACCGCACCCACTTTTATTGATTCATATTTAAAATGGCAAATTTTAAATGCGAATCAATTAGTCAGCAAAATTTACATGTTTAAAGCTTTAGTTTGGTCGGGTGCAGTGTCACATGCCTGTAATCCTAGAATCCCAGGCGTCTGAGACAGGAGGATCCCAAGTTTCAGCACAGCCTGAGCAATTTAATCATTTAATGAAACCTTGTCTCAAATGGGGGTGGGGTGGGGAGGTAACGCAGTTCAAAGGCCCTGAGTTCAGTCCCCACTACCCAAAACAAAGAAACCCAGAAAGATTGAGTTCGGACTGGAATGCTCCACAAGGGTTCCCAAGGAGAAAGTGTTCTCCCTCTTCATCCTCTGATGTAGATGCCAGGGTTCGTCATCCTTGGCACAGTGTCTTAGCGCCATCAACGAAAGACCTTGTCTCGTGTCCTCTCGTGAGTTCTCACTCCACTCGGCACCAAGGCTGACAGGTTGGTTGCCTTCAAGGTTTGAGCAAATAGTGCAGACCACACAGGGTTGGGCTTCACCAGGAGGGAAGATCAGTATACCCGATCTGAAACTCTGGAGACTATGAGACTTTCATGTTTCAGATTTTTTTTTAAATTTTGGAATATCTGCACATACTTAATGAGGTATCTTCGGGATGAGACCTAAGGACACAGAAAGATTCGAGTTTTATGCCTTCCGTTCCACCCCTGACACACACGCTACCAGTCCCCTTCTGCAGCAGGCTTCATTCAGCACGTCCGCATGCTGACTGCCCCTGTCCGCGGAGACCAGGGTGGGATTCTCCGCTCGTGGTAGGTTGGCGCTCGGAAACGTTCAGGTTTTGGATGTTCAGATTGGGGACGGACGCTCAGTTTATATACGTGGTTTACAGAAACAAAAGAAGGCAAATGTTTTATTGGTTAAAGTGGGAAATTCTTAGTCAGAGATTATTGGGTGCTCCTGGTTAAGTTTCGGTCCACTGTTTGCATCGAGTCGGGCTTCAGTTTGCTCTCACAGGAATCCAGCGAGCTGCAGCAGCTTCAACCCGACAGCCTCCTAATTAACTAGTAACAACACCTACATACAGCTGCTATCCAAAAACCTCCTGATTGATTTCAAATACCCCTTTTCCTGAATTTTCCTTTCATGTGTATGTCGCAGATACTCTGAAATTCCATGAATTGGTTGAAAATTTAATGAGAAGCGAATTGATTTCTTAATAATAAGCAAATTTGTTTAATAATAATTATAATTATAACCACTTGATTAAAATCTTTAGCACATAATGATAATAATGAGGCAACAAATTTGTCCATTTTCAATAATTAAATACTCTTCACAGTATAAAATGTATGTCCTAACTACATATTTGGTCTACTCTGGAAAATGTAAAGTTTTATATGTGTAGATGAGCTTTGCTACTATTTTTCATTAAATATATGAAGGAAGATGACTTTTATGAGGTGAGTGTATTTTTTTTTTTTTTTTTGAGATGGGGTCTTGCTAGGTTGTTCATACTGACCTTCAACTCATTAAGTAACCCAGCCCGGCCTCTAACTCACAGTGATCCTTCTGCCTCAGCCTCCTGAGTTCTGGGATTACAGGTGTGTGCCACCACATCCTACAGGTGAGTGTATTTTAGGGCGGGGGAGTGCCAGGGATCAAACTCAGGGATTTGTGCTTTGCAGGCAAGTGCTCTACCACTGAGCTAAATTCCCAACCCTGTGAGTATATTTTTAAATGCAAGGATTCTACTGAACTCCAGATTTTCATATCTATTAAAGGTAAATGATTGTTCTTGGTCTCAAAGTTATTTTTGCACTTATCTTTCATATTTCATTTATGCATTGAACTATCTATGGGTATAAAGTTCAAATCTAATACCACACGCTTAACTGCTAATTTTCACAGCCGTCTTTATTGAATATACATATGTGTATTAGAATGATTTTTTTTTGTGGTGCCGGGGATTGAACTCAGGGCTTTGTGCTTGCAAGGCAAGCACTCTAATCACTGAGCTAAATCCTCAGCCCTAGAATGATTTTTGATACATTTAAAGACATTATTTCAACACTTTAATTTTAAACGGTTTGTGATATAGGCAAATGCTTTGGTTAGTCTTTTTGTTAAAGTAGGTAATGTTTTTGAAAAGCAAGCTATTGTTTTGTTATACAAATTATGTTCTCTAAATAATACATCCTTTTTGAATGTACATTTGTTTTTTATTGAGACAATCAATACATTCGATATTTGTTTATTGATTGTACATTTGTTTTTTGTTTTTAAAAATTAGGGGAAATGGGTGCATCATTTAGATTTTAATATTATGCAGTTATATTTTCTTTCTTTCTTTTTCTTTTTCCTGAGACAAGGTCTCACTGTGTAGTTCAGGCTGGCCTCGAACTCATGGCGATCCCCCCGCCTCAGCCTCCTGAGTGCAGGGATTACAGGTGTGCGCACCAGGGTCAGGTGCATTTATAGTTTCAAGCCACATGTGTACCTTAGGCCTCATGCATTTGTTCATACCAACACTGAATAAAAGGGAGAAAAGGATTCGTTTTATCATCAATTGAAAACGAAATGTCATGCACACAGTTTTGTACTTGCTGTGCAGGTTTCCAGGCTCATGCAAGTGAATATTACATCGGTTTTGCCTTGTTTAACAAAGCTTTTCTCCATCATAAAGCCGAGGGCAAAACCAAGCCCCTGTTTCATGAGGTAAGGAAAGATAAGTACAATTTCATATTAAGGGAACGTTTATTGTTCAAAAGAAATGTGGTTTTAATAGAAATACTCAATGTGTTAAGAGAACAGAAATATGCTTGAATTACTTCTATTCATTTCCTAACAGAGTAGTTTGGAAATTCCAGATTAGCCTTCCCGTGTGGATGAAGTAGGGCCTTCCATTCAGTTTCAAACTTACAGATGCTGGAAAATGCACCTTTATTTGCTGCAGACTGATACATATTTGGTATTTTTGACTTTGGAGAGAGCAAATGATACAAAAATATGCTCTCAGCTTAGCCTGTGTGGAGGCGGAGAGGGAGAATCTCCCCCACTGTGAGGTTCAAGACTGACTCCTCTATAACCAGTGAGAAGGGAAGAGCGTAACTAGTTTGTCTGGTGTAAGTTTGACTTGACACGGGAAACTTCAGAAAGGAGGGCTCCAGGATCTGGGGCAGAGCGCGGTTTCACGGACAGTCACGGGAGGTGGCAGCCCAGGCCGG
The DNA here is from genome assembly GCA_004026905.1 of Hystrix cristata. Classification (NCBI taxonomy): domain Eukaryota; kingdom Metazoa; phylum Chordata; class Mammalia; order Rodentia; family Hystricidae; genus Hystrix; species Hystrix cristata. Next base: position 26,552 of record PVJO010009722.1, on the reverse strand, counting down.
TGATGGTAACGAACGGGGCGCGGGAAGCACACGCAGCCGGGCCTCTCCCTCCGCCTTCTCCCTGGCCTTCGTGTCGGCCGGTCCCTCTGGAGCGAGCATCTTCGGAGCTTCTTTCCAGGAGGGAGGTCGGAGGATTCCTTCACGGCCGTTTCGGGAGAAAGCCCGAGGAAGGTCAGAAAATGACTTTTGCTTTGCTGCAGTTTTCTTAATTGTCTTCAGCTAAAACAGTATGCTTGGGTGCCGCAGGTCGGGCAGCGTGTGCTGCACCCCTTGTCTGCACTTAAGTCATTACGATGCTTCAAAATAAGCTTTTAGGGTTTTGTTAGCTGGAGGTTTAGCTGTGCAAAAACCTAGGAAACAGAAAATTGCAAGTTATGAAGCTTTTCTAAGGCATTTCAAGGCCAGGTTAGACTCCACGTCGGAGGGCTGCCTACATACACCCTGACCCCGGAGGCCAAGTTGTCCTCGATGCCTTTCATGGTCAGCATTCTTTCAAGCCGGCTCACTCACCAAGTCAGGAGAATCATCCTGTCACTCTCCTGTTACCCAGCGGCCTTCCTTGCCGGGCCTGTCCCTCTCCTGGTAACATTTTGCCCTTTACTCGGATTCCACTTTACCTCATGAACTATTAACCTTCTCTTAATTTTGTGGAGATGTTGTATTTCCTTCCTGACTCAGGACACTGAAACTCTTAAGTACATTATTATTTTTTTTTCATTATTTTAAACCCCAGAAAAAGTAAGCTATGAAATATGTAAGAGACTTTAGAGGCCGAGTTATATTAGAGACTGTGAAATTGAGGAGTGAAAAGGATTTTTGAACTGTTTTAAGTCATAGCACATAAACCGTAAGATCGCCATTTTCACATGCATATGGACAAAACTCTTACTTTCTTCTCTAAAATTTCAAGAGAAAAAAGGGATATAGCTCAGTGGTAGAGTGATTGCCTGGGATGTGTGAAGGCTTTGGTTCGATTTCTAGTACTGCAAAAGAAAATAGTCTAGAAATCCAAGAGGAATAAGAAGTAGCACAAAAGAATAACTGCTCTAACTTACGTACAACATAATTTACAATTCGAGCCCCTTATTTTATTTTATTTTATTTTATTTTATTTTATTTTATTTTTGGTTTTTTGAGACAGGGTCTTACCGTGTCATTCAGGCAGGCCTTGAACTCACAGCAATCCTTCTGCCTCGGCCTCCTGACTGCTGGGATTACAGGTGTGCGCCACTCTGCCTGGCTTATTGTTTTTAATAAAATACCAACCCATAGTTGATCAAGATCAATCCCTGCATTTCTGCACTGAATTTAACAATTTCATGAGGTCACCCATCACCTGGAGAACATAGCCTTTGTTACCTGCTCCTACATAATCTTCGTAATTTTTACCAATCACTGCAGCAGTCAGTAGGATGGACATATTTTTGGACAGTACCACTTATTTCTGGGGCTCACTTTAGGGTGGAAAGTACACAATCGCACTGACCCTAGAAGCTTACTAGGCTGAGTAAAATGAGGTATGCAGGGGAGAACAAATATTTTTCATCTTGTCTTACGTTCATGGCTGAGATGAGATAATAAAAGACAAGTTAACAAGAGAAAAGCACACACATTGATTTACTTGAATACAGGAACCTTCAGAAATAGACTCAAAGAAACCAGGAAAACTGCGGATTTTTGATGCTAGGTTTGAGGAAATAGTCCTGGAGAACTTGTTTGGGCAAAGGCGATGTGACCGAATGGTGATAAAACGGGGTGGGGGTAACTGGCCGGGGTTGTTTGCTCAGTCTTCTCTGCATTCCGGTCTTGGGAGGTGCAGGCACACTCCTGTCCTCCGGGCGAGGGGAAGTTCCTCCCGGGTGCGGGCGTTAGGACCGCCTCAGGGAAGAAGCCGGATGGGCGAAGGAGGTTAGAGACTTTCCTGTCGATATGGTTCTCTCGAGTGCAGGCAAAATGTTACCTGTTGGGGTTGCGCGATCTGCACTCTATCGAGTCTTATTTGCGTCTTTAGCTATATTTTATCAGCTCATCTCTCCCGGTTGCTTCAGTCTGTCCACTTCTTCTCCAGGTGTTTTTGAAAATTCCCAATCAATTAACCAAATAAATTTAAAAACACTGACACAATTGAATAATAAAAATTTTTAAAAACATGACATGAAATATTTATTGATAATACTCTGCTATGCTGCCCAGTGAATTGACTAATGTTTATGATATACCGCCGCAACAGAGGGGTTAGTTTGATAAGATAAAAAGGTAACTACACGGAAACCCCGTAGTGTATTTTGTTCTGGGGCAGAGTGGCTCGCTGGCGGTCGTCTTGCTCTCCTCTCGGGTCTCGCATTCCCGAGCCGGCCCTACAGCTCGGGGCATCCGAAGTGCTCCTGCTCCCTCGGTCCGCTCCATGCCTGGCAGGACCGGGAAGGCGGCCTCCTCCGGGCTCTCTGGCGTCCACACCGCACCGGGAGCGGACGGCCGGTCAGCAGCCGGGAGGCCGAGGTGCGAGCCGGGCCCGGACTCCGGGTAGCCTGAGCGACTGAGCGAGGCCCCGTCTCCAAAGCACAGAATTAGATGGACAATGTCGTAGGCAAAGAATCACACCAAGTCTTTTTTTTTTTTTTTTTAGTGATGGGGCCTTGTGTTGCTGGCAATCACTCTACTACTTGAGCTAAATCCCCAGCCCACCAACTCATTGTTGTAGTAAAACACAGACAAGTTTGCAACTTCTTGCGGGTGGAGAAACCCAGGGCCTTGCAATGAGTTACATCCCCAGTCCCTTTATTGTTTTTAGTTTTGAGACAGGGTCTCCCTAGGTTGCTAAATTGCCCAGACTGGACTAGAACCTGCTGTCCTCCTGTCTCAGCCTCCTGGAGTGAATTTTGAAACCTTTTGTAAATACCCCAGGGTTTCTGCCTCCTTGCTCCCCAGTAAATCTGAATTCTGACTCTCTGTACTGCTTTGAGAATGTTACCGATAGTTCCTCTACACCTCCGTTTCATTATCCAGAAAATGAAGAGAACAATAGTAGTGGCTTATTAGGAAGATTAGTGTTTGATGAGTACTTTGTAAGTAATTCATTCCGTTGTTCTAAAATTTTTAGTTCGAGAAGGCTATAGAAAAATAAAATCTGATTTTAACTTTCCAGGGAGACAATCGTAATTCATCTTTTCAAAAAATTAAAATAAAGATTAAAATATTTTATAAATCTTCACTATACATCCGTGTTTTTAACTTAAAAGTCAATATTTTAAAAATGTTACTATTAAGGTAAATAATAAATTAAAAGTAAAGCTAAAGACTGGTGAAGCTCCTTGTTAGCGGTGGTTAACAGTGAAATGGAGGGCTGGGGATTTAGCTCAGTGTTTATAGTGCTTGCCTCACAAGCACAAGGCCCTGAGTTCGATCCCCGGCACCAAAACAAAAACAAACAAACAAATAGTGAAATGCAAACCGTGAGATAAATAAGAGATTGGGAAAATACTTTAAAAATTTTAAAAAATAGTAGATTTCCCTTCACAAGTCTAGTTTTAGTAATTTTCTCTAAATAAGTGGTTTCTCAAGTGTGTTATTTTGTCCAGCACTGACTGAAAAATCTTGAGTGTGAATAAAAAACATAAAGTCTTATGCTCTAGCCAGGGTTATCTGCCCTTGATGGTAATCTGCAATTTCAGTAAACTCTGTAGTTGAAAATTGCAGACCTTCAAGTTTAGAATTACTGTCCAGAAAGATGGTTATACAAGTGTGACAAGTTAGTCGCTAGAATGTTGTTTATAACAATTAGTTTGAATACCACCGAGAAAATATTCTTATTAAAATGTTTATCATAAATCTAATCCTGAAGGAATAATTAGACAAATGCAGCCAGGCCTGGTGGTGCACGCTTGTAATCCCAGCACTAGGGAGGCTGAAGCAGAAGGATCGTGGGGTGTTCGAGGCCAGCTTGGGCTACACAGCAAGTTCAACACCAGACTGAATTATACAATGAGACTGTGTCTCAATCAATCAATCAATCAATCAATCAATCAATATAACATAAATAAGACAAATGCAGATTTAGGCATATTCACTAGGAAATGACCTCAATTCTTTAAAAAAAATGACAATATCACGCACACAAAAAGAGTCATAATAATGTAAATTTATCCTGTCATAGAAATGCAAATGGTGTCCTGTGGAATGCAATTGATTACTGGCATTTAGATATTTATCTGAGGTAGGAGGGTTACAAATTCCAGCCCTATCTGGGAACTTCAGCAGTTTAGCAAACCCGTCTCAAAATAAAAACACAAAAGGGACTGAGAATGCAGTTCGGTGTGAAACCCCTGAGTTCAATCCCCAGTGCTGGAAAAAATAAAATAAAAACAAAACCAGGAAAGAAGCTGCCCTCAGTTCCATAAGTCTTTAAATCTGCAGTTTATTTAACAAATTCCCACTCGTTTATACTTTGTGGTTTATACCAGACTAATCTTTCAAACTATTAATTTTAAACTGAGATTATTATAAAGGTTTATTTAAAGGCTTTGAGGCCAACAGTGAAAGCAGATTTGTAGAAAGATGAATTTAGTGAGAATGAACTGGACCAGGAAGAGGTCAAAGGTAAAAGAGCCACTTGCAAGACTTTTAAGATAGCTTAAATGAGTTGTTTAGGTGAAAATTAATATGAAAATGATCAATTTAAAATGTATAATTTTTGAAAGTTGCATTTTAATATTGATTAAACTGGATCATAGGGTTCTCATTCTTTTTTTTTTGCTGAAAATTTCAGTACAATTCAATAATTGTAACTGGGCCAAGTGCAGATTACTAAAGAAGCTTTATTTCTTAATTATTTTCATTTAGGTGAATTAGAAAAAAATGTTGATATCCGGAAACAAAGCCCAAGTAACAATATTTAATAAATATGAAGTGAGATTTTTCATAATTCCTGTGTGAAAATAATTTAGAACAAAAATTTAGCAGGAAATCTATGACTGCAAAAAGTGTTGAAAACAGTCACAAAAGGTATACTATAACAATCTTGCCATTTCTTTGAGTGAATGAAAATAGGTATCTTCATAAAGATACATTATGCCTCTTTCTAACTGTAAAATTAATATGGTCGTGTTTAATAATCTGAGAAGTCATAGGATGCTCCACAGAAAGGGGCAAAATTTCCTTAGAAAGATGTGATGTAATAGTTGAAAAACTAGGAATCAATCAACCCAGATTCCTGCTTCATCTCTTCCAGTAAAGATGGGAAGAATTACTTCGACTTGACAAACACCAGTAGGGCGTGGTGGCACATGTGTGTAATCCCTGCACATGAGGAGGCTGGGAGGAGGATCATCACAAGTTGGAGGTCAGCCAGGGCTACACAGTATGTTCAGGGTCAGTCTAAACTACATAGAGAGACCCTGTCTCAAAAATAAAAGAAGAAAAGGAAAAAAAAAATGTTCTGGCCAGGCATCGTAGCATATGCCTATAATCCTAGCACTCTGGGAGGCTGAGGCAGGAGAATCACAAATTCAAATCCAGCCTGGGAAATTTAGCTACTTAGCAAGGCCCTCCCTCAAAATTAAAAAAAAAAAAATCAAAAAGGGCTGGAGATGTAGCTTAGTGCAAATGCCCTGGATTCAATTCCCAGTACTACACACATACACACACTCAGAAAAAAGTTCTGGTAAGTGAGCCTGAAACTCCTTCAAGCTTTGTTGGATACTAAACGAATAAGTGGAATGGTAAAAAAACAGACATTTAATTAATTAACTAATTAATTTATTTATTTATTTTTGACAAGGGTCTAGCTTTGTAGTTCAGGCTGGCCTCGAAGTCACTGCAATCCTCCTGCCTCTGCCTCCTGAGTGCTGTGATTATAGGCATGCACCACCACACCCAGCTTCAAACACACATTTAAGAGGGTATTCAAAATAGTTTTTGTAATTCATTTCTAATCATTAGAATCTCCAATTGAAATCATTTAGCTGATTTTTTTCCCTTCTAAACCATTCTTTATTCGTGACTATTCACTGAAGCAGAGAACAAATATCTGTTCAGTACAAGCTTGTATATATTTTGCTGGGTTTCATAGAATTAAGTGTTTACTCAAAAATTTTTGTCTTTCTTCAGAATTTCAAATTCAATTATTGCAACATAAAGCATGTACACTTTGTGGCCCTCGGGATTGAACCGACGGCCTTCACACTGAGCTTCACACAATCCTCTTGTTTTTCATTTTGAAGTATGGTCTTGCTAACCCTCTAAATTGCCTAGGCTGGACTAGACTGGAAATCGGGATCCTCCTGACTCAGCTTTCCAGAGTGCTAGAATTACAGGTGTGTGTCACAATGCCCAGCATGTGCAACTCAATTCTTAAGCGTATTTGTAGGCTTGAAAGATTGAATGTCTATTATATTCAATGAGTTTCAGAATATTACCACCAGAATACTACTACAACTACAAAGAAAAATCTAAAAATTTATATGCATTAAAATGTTTTTGGGGGCTGGGGATTTAGCTCAATGGTTAGGATGCTTGCCTTGCAAGCAGAAGGCCCTGAGTTCGATCCTCAGCACCAAAAAAAAAAAAAAAAAAAAAAAAGTTTTTGGAAGCATATAGATACACATTTAAGGCATAGATATAAAATAAGTAATTTTTAGAATTTAAATATTAATGTTTAATTTCTCTATATGAGCACTCAAAGATACAGGTAAATACATAAATTAAATTTAGTTCCTTTCGTATAGAAGAGTGCAGTGATTTTTCAGTGGAAACATATTTACATATACTTATGTTCCCCGACAGCGTTAGATATATAAAAGGTTGATGTGAAATATTCCCCCCACCCTGGATTAAGTAAGACACACACTTCATTTCTCTTCTCTACAATTCCACACGGGCACTGAGATTGCTGGGCTAGCTCACTCCACAAGTTCATTCAGGCACACAGAATTCTTCCAGTCTTTTGTTCTCATCATGTATGTGGCTAAGACTTGTTTATTAGTCAGGGTCCCCCAGAGAAACAGGGAGCTCGGTTTAGGATATACAGAGATGAATGAATATAAAAGGCAAATTATTGTAAGAATCTGCTCGAGTAGCAGTGAAAGCCAAGAAGTCCCATGACACCCATTGAGCAGCTGCAGAACCAGGGCAGCCAAGGCTGTGATTTCAGTCCAAGTCCAAAGGCCAGAGGTACGATTCTCAGTCTGAGGCTGCAGGCCAGAGAGCAGAGGACAGTGGGGTCTCCTGGTGTGAGGCCTGGAGTCCAAAGGCTGGAGCATCGTAGCATCAAGATCAGAGCACAGGAGGTGGACGTCTCAGCCAAAGCAGAGCACGTGAATGTGAGCTTCCTCTGCATTTTCATCCTGTCCAAGTCATCTAGGGACTGAATGATGGGCACCCACATTTGAAGGCAGATCTTGGTGCAGATACTGGTTCAAATGGTAACTCACACAGGCACATTCTGAAATTGTGTTCTTCCAGCTATTTTGGGGCAGCCTTTCTCCAAGTCAAGGGAACACATAAAATTAATCACAACAGCCAGGTTGCCACCACTTCTCTGTAGCCAGTGGGAAGTAGAAATGAACATGAGCACTCGGGGCCACTGGTGATGGTCATTATTTTCTCTCCCATCCCTTTGAAAAGCACCTAGCAGCACAGCCATGTGTAGCAGCAAGACAGTTTCCATCACTACCAAAGAAAGAGAAAATGAATTTAAGGTATCAGTTAGCAATCTTCATATTTGCCTGCATGTTTCTTTCAATTCTCTTTGTCACTCTGTATACATGCATACATCAATAATATGTAACAGAACAGAGTGTGGTACTAGCTGCTAGTTTCCTTCTACAGCTCAAGTCTTTTTTTCTTTTTTTCCCCTGAGACAGGGTGTCACTATGTAGTTCAGACTGGCCTTGAACTCACTACGGAAACCATTCTGGCCTCAAATTCACCTGCCTCAGCCTCCTGAGTGCTGTAATTAATTACAGACGTGCGCCACCAGGCCCGGCTACACAACTTTTAAATTAATCTTGCATGCATGTAGAATATTTGCATATAGCGAAGGTTTGGGAATGCAGCTCAGTAGTTGAACATGTGCTTAGCATGTGCAAGGTCCTGAGTTTGATTCCAGAACACCATTAAAAAAAAAAAAGCAAAAATGCAGAGGAAGCAAGTCGTGACTTCTTTCTGCCTGCTAGAACTTGGGCCTCTCACCTCATCTTCTTCTGCCCTTGGTCCTGAAGTCACACCACCACCACACCCTGCCCTTTCTCAGGCTTCGGACTCAGACTCAAAAGACACCCTGGTTTCTGTGTCTCCAGCATGTAGCAGGTACGTCGTGGGACTTCTCAGTCCGCACAAGCATGATACATTCTCCTCAGAATGCAGCAAGTTATCAAGAAGATTATACACTATGACCAAGTAGGATTCATCCCAGGGATGCAGGGATGGTTCAACATACGCAAATCAATAAATGTGATACACCATATTAACAGAGCCAAGGACAAAAACCATATGATCATCTCAGTAGATGCAGAAAAGGCATTTGACAAGGTCCAACACCCATTCATGATAAAAGCCCTGCAGAAAATTGGAAAAGGCGGTCTTTATCTCAACCTGACTAAAGCCATAATACATTCTCCTTTTAAAAAAAGAGAAGACAAGTGGGAAAAACAGTAATCTCTCTTTATTACCCAGCTTCATCAATTGGCCAACATTCTGCTTTTATTTCACAAACTGTACCCAAACCCCCCTTTTGAATAAAATTTCAACCATGTATCATCTACAAGTATTTTAATATGTATCTCTAACAGACAAAGAAAACTTAAAAATGCAATCACAATATCATCATAACTCTTAAGAAAATTAAAATAATTCACTGCAAGTGATTTCTTCAATAAATAATTATTCATTTTGTATCACTTTCATGTACTTTTGTCAAGAAAGAAGTTAGTCTTTTTTTTGTGTGTGCTGGGGGTCGAACTCAGGGTCTTGGCTTGCAAGGAAAGCACTCTAACCACTGTGCTAAATCCCCAGCTTGTTAGTCTTTTCCTGGAGATTCTACCTGTGAAAGGGGCAGGTGTGGGGAGGGAGGGCTGAAAGCTTCCCCACTTTACGCCTTCTTTTCTCTTCTGGCTCTTAATGCTTTGAACCGGCAACATTTTCAGTTACCGCAAACATAACCTAGTTCTTTATTACGAATTAATTTTTATATTTAATTTGTTAGATTTGTTCCTCTGTGTGATAAACTCCTTGAAGAGAATGACTACTGATAAAGCTTTGCTTTCTATAAAACCAGACTGAAGCTCTCAACCACTGTTAGCTTTTTTCTAAAAATTCTTGAAAGATCTCTCCTTTCCTTAATTTATAATCATTTTTAGTGGCCTTTCAGGGTACATATAAACTGAAAAGATGAAATCAAGAATCCAATTTTAACTGGGAGATCTTTGCTTATTTTTATAAGCAGAAAAAAACCCATAAAGCCTTTTTCTGTTGAGGGAAAATCTTAAATGTTTGTTTTTTTAGTCAGAGTGAAAATAGACATATAAAAAGATAACATCAAAACACCTCCATCAAAATGTCAAGTACCCACCATAGGATGCTGGAGTAGGGAATCGTGGAGAGATTGTTGGTATATTGCTCCCACTCTTGTTGAAGAGCAAGGGCAACTAGAAAATCTGGAAAGATCTTTTTCTCTAGAAGAAGAAAATCCCAAATAAATATGACGGAGGCCTTTAGTAGACACCTATCTTTCAGAAATCACCATTCATATATGTATCTAATTATCATCAGGATGTACAATTTGTTTTTTTAACACAAAGTCCAAAGATAATCCTACAGAATGAATCATAACAGAGGCCATCTGGCTAAGGATGATCGTGGCAAGACTCCATAGGAAAGAAGGGGTTTACAAATATTTCTAATAATTATTTTTGCTATAGCTAATACATGAAAACGTGAGTCCAGACATGGGCACAGACCAGGGAAATCAGGATATGATGGAGTGAAGTTTTTAGACCATCTCCTATGTTCTGAATATGAATGTCCTCTGAAATTCATGTGTTAGAATCTGATTAAAAGGGGAGGCCTTCGGGGAAGCGATTGTAGCAAGAGGTCTGCCCTCAGGAATGTGATCGATTGCCTTCCTGAGAGAGACCCAAGGAAGCAGCCAGGTGAGGATGCAGAAGAGGCCGTCCCTGCAGCCGAGGGCGTTGCTCCCGGACACCGAGGCTTAGTCTGGGCCTCCTCAGTCTCTAGAACCCCGGGCAATAAATTCCTATTGTTTGTAAGTGACCCCGTCTCAGGTACTCTGTTATGGGAACCAGAACGCACTAAAACACCAGCCTTTTAGGAATTCGTGAAATGCAGGGTACTTCACTGGGCATTGCCTGGATTTTTATTAGCAGGGCTCTCTTTATTGCCACCATTCCGAGCTTTGCCTATTGGTGCTCTCAGCTCCAGATGTATGCCCGATTCTTTTCCGAACTTTGAATTCTCCACCCAGTCCTGACCCAGGTAGAGGCCTGAGTGAAATGAACTTGAATCAGGAAATGTCTCAAAAAGGACAAAGTCTTTGGGCTGGGGATTTAGCTCAGTGGTTAGAGTGCTTGCCTCGAAATCACTAGACCCTGAGTTCGATCCCCCACACCAAAGTAAAAAGGATACAGTCCTTGCCCAGCTCAAATGAAATCCCATATTTGGAATGTACTGCTGGGAGAAAATTCATCTAGGAATGGAGGAGTAGACACTTGTTCTATGAGATAATAAATAGGTATCTTATGTCCACTTTGTTTAATTTTTTTTCACTTATGACTCAAGATTTCCCCCACAACTTCAGTTGTGTTGAATTGGTACACATTTCTTATTACTTCCTCATCCCAGTATTATTATGTCCAGGTTTGTACTAGGAATATCAGTGAAAATATGAGTATGTTCCCAATGGAAGGTATATCCACATTCCTTACAAGACAACACCTTAGAAGAAATCTGCAAACTAATTCTGTTTGGCGAGTATTTGCCGGGTGATCATAAACAAGTTGTGTAACTTCTATGACACTTGGATTCCTTCCATTTATGATTAAGCTGACCATAAAATTCATCCTCCTTCTAGAATTCTAACCATGTTTAGAAACTTTTAGGAGTGTCAGATTCTACAAGGTTCTCTTCTTTTGCTCACACATCAACAATCACGAGAAATTAGAGGTTTCCTTATTACCATCATTATAAGATATGGATCAGCTATGGAGATGCATCTTTCATGTGCTTAGCAACTGCTCACCGACAGAAGTAAAACTATACATTAGTAGATTCTCTTCAAGAATTTGGAAATCGTTTGTGTAAATAAAATCACACCTAGAGTAATTTGGAAAATCTGCCGGTTCAAAAGATTTCTTGTTAATCTAAAAGCATGAATATTGCCAACTTCCGTGATTATAACCTACGTGAAGCCTGAGTGTATGTTGATCTGTTGGTCAGAGACCACCATCATTACCGTGATATTTTTGGATAGGTTCTTGAGAATATAAAAATACATTCTTAAATGTGAAAGGACCATGCTAATTAATATCATCAAATTGCCTTTTTGTTCTGTTAATATTTAATTTTCACGATGGAAATTTTCTCGACTGTAGCAGTTGTATTATTATTAGTTTTCAATTCCTGGCTGTATTATTTGGCATGATTCAGATGCTGCGATGGTGTCAATTTTGAAATCCTGCCAGGCATGAAAAGGCATTCCACTCCCTGGCTTAATCTACCTGGTCACTGATTCTACAGCTTGCCAGGCTCAGGCTTGTCATTTTTGGCTGAAAGAGGCAGATTTTCACCCACATTCAGGGGTTTAGCTATATTTGCTGTTTCTAAACACAGCCAACTGCCAATTAATTTTTCAGAGTAGGTAACACGCACACACAATGCAAAAGCTGAAAGGCAAAATTACTTACGACTAGAAATAAACCTCCCTTTCATACAAATCCCTACACCACAAGTCTCCACCCAGTTCACATAACTTTGGTAAACTGAAATCAGTTCACAATTCTTTATTGTTTTCTAACCTCTTGAAAGGTAATAATAACTGGAAAATATGGCCTCATTTTCAACCCTGTTCTCTTGAATAGGCCTCATTTTCAACCCTGTTCTCCTAACTTTGTGACTTTTCTTGATTTAGTTTGGGATGGGCTTCTATTTTATTTAGTAAAGAATGAGGTGCTATTTATTCTTTAATAATTGTTCCAAGGCTGGGGATTTAGCTCAGTGATTAGAGTGCTTGCCTAGTAAGCACAAGGTCCTGAGTTCGATCCCCCTACACACACAAAAAAAATCCATTCCTCATCACTTCTTCAAAAATTTGTTACAGACTTGAAGGTCTATACATTTTGTTTGTTTGTTTGTTTTGGTACCGGGAATTGAACTCAAGGCCTCATGCTTGCAAGGCAAACACTCTAACCACTGAGCTAAATCCCCGGCCCACATTATTATTATTATTATTTTTAAAATTGTAATCTGAGATAGTTTTTAACATCTAAATACACTCATGTGCTGCATAATGAAGTTTCGTTCGACAAGTGACTGTTATCCTATACTGATCCCATAAGATTAGACTGCCTGGTTATGTCAGAGCCGTCTTTGCTTAATGTTCATCAGTCAAAATCACCTGAGGAGTCACTTCTCAGAAAACAGCTTGTTGTTAAGTCAAACATGACTGTAAACTTTAAACTTTGGACTAGTTTTAGATTCACAGTAAAGTACAAAAGATAGTACTGAGAGATCCCACATACTCCACACCCAGTTTCTCCTACTGTCAGCTTCTTAGTTTATGTAGAACATTTATCATGACTAAAGTCCACCGTTGGCTTGTTACTGTTGTCCAAACTCCACACTTTACTCCACTTTACTCCTTTTCCCCTATTTCTTTTTCTGTTCTGGGACTTACGAGGATACCATATTGTGTTTAGTTTTCAGGTTTATTTGTTTTTAGTTTTGGTGTGTGTGTGACAAACTGTCACAAGGTTTCCCTTGTTTTTGATGACTGACAGTTTTTAGGAGTACAAGCCAGGTATTTTGTAGAACATACTTCAGAGGTAATTAGATATTGACTTAGGGTCAGCGACCATCTCAGAAGGAGGAAGATACCAAGCAGTTTAAATTATGTTTGTATAGATCTTTACTAGATAGTGAACAAATGTCAACTATTTATATGAAATCTATATATTTAGTGGTAGTAGATGAGAGGAGAATACGTCTGTCATAGTATTATAACTTGATGGTTTGGTGACATAATTAAAAAAAATAAGAGCACAAAAAAATAATAAGAGCACAGTCTACAGATACTGATATAAATTTTTGGATGCTACCATCAGGTGCTATCTGATTTTAGATTAATCAATTTAATTCCTTAGGCTTTATTTTTTTATTTTCCAAACGTTCTCATGAGTATTCAATAATGGTTTCATATGTTTCCCTTTCCTCACACATGCTTCTTTGCACTGTGATTTTGCCTCTCTTGCCCTTAGAAGGTGAAGTGCTTTTCCTACACCCAAATATGGGCTTAACAGCATGCAACCTGACTTCCGCTAGCACGGTGAAGTTTAAAAATCCAAACAAACAAGCAAAATTTGTGCTGGGGTTTTATCCTTGCTGTTTCTGGAGTCCTGTTGTTGTGTGAAGGAGTTTGGGGTGTCTGGCTGGAGGATGGAACCAGAGAAGAAGAACTGAGAGCTGGTAGACAGCCGCCTCTCCGGGTGAACGAGCTCACATGGGCAAAGCATCCCCAGCCTGCTGCTGACTGACTTCTGAACAAGCAACTGACTGCAAGTACGTGAGGGAGCCTCACCGAAAACCAGAAAAATGGTTTTGATCAGCGCAGCCCATACTGCTGTCTACCGAATCACGAGCTTAATAAATGACTGTTGTGCTGGGTCATGAAGTTTTGGAATGGATTTTATTACACAGCAATAGATAACTGATACAGTCACATAAATGTCTAGAATAATGATGGTAACGCAATGAGTTTTCTAAATTTCAGAGAGAAAGCTGTGGGTCCCCCCACTCCTTGAGAAGTTTTGCTGCTATATCTACCTGTTTAAATTGAGAATGGTATTCCCAGCACTCACTAGCCGGCACCCCAAAGTCTCTTCCTTGGCCATTTGGGCTCTTTCAGACCCCTAACGTCGTTTTCACAGTCGGATGATTACTCAGGTAACCTATTTTCCTGTCATCAAATGATTATACATGTACATGCATATATGTGTAGGGACACTTTCCCAGTAACGCTCCTTTCCTGTGGTGAAACACATCTGGTTGTTTTCCTCCAACTATGAAATATGTCTTTGCTGACCCTAATCTGGAGCGCAAGTGAGTCTGACTTTGAAATATCATAGGTGGTCACAGTGATTAAAACAAAAAGAAATGCTGTTTTTCTGTAACAGTAAAGCTGTTTTAGCCTGAAAACCAAGGTCTTTCCAATGAAAGGAAACAGCGCAGCAAGTGATTCCTGGTCCGAAGAATAATGTGGATCCAGGGCGTCAGAAAACACCCCAGTCCTGAAACTTAGGTGGATCCAGAAGGAAAATATATCACTCAGGCTATCAGTAAACATCACCCTGTCCCTGCTGGGGGTACGCCACCCACGCAAGGGTCATACTCTGAATCCTCTAAAGCTAAACTGTAGATTCAGGATCCAAACTCCATACAAAATTGGCAGTGGTCACATGGCATGATGATAAGTCTATGAACAGAATGGTTGGGAACCCGTCATCAAATGACTGTCAGAGCTCTTCAGCCATTTGCTTTTTCCAGCGTGGCCACCATTACTCAAAATATTGGTAGAGCTCTTTATGGGGAACTCCATGGAAAAGGTGCCCTTACCAAGTTACAGGCGGACCTCAGGGTGGAAAGTAATCTAAGATGTAATGAGGGAGCTAGCCCTAGCATGACCAGTGGCACAGAGGTGGGCACTTTGTCTTGGTTTTTCCTAAAAATAGAAGACATCATTATTCCTTGGAAGTGATCTTGGGAGATAAATTCCTGGAACTCTAGCTTTCCTAATAACTACACTGTCCACTGAATACAGTGACTCAAAGTATGACCCACGTTATGTTAACAGATGTTACTGAATGATCTTTAAAAGAGATATTTATGCTTCTTGGGATGTTTACTTATGTACATTCCTCCCTATCTTCATCTTGCCACCACACAGAAACATTCAGTGAATAAGTACAAGTAAACATTGTCATCATGCAATAATTTAGACCAAATGAGTCAACATACTCATAAGATTTAAATATCATTTTGTCTCAGGAAACTACATATTCAATTGTGCTTATCCTGGTGTGTTTATTAGCTAAAATTAGATTTCTTTGAACTGAAAGAAAAGAGGAGTTCACCTGCATCTCACTACAGCAGTTAGAACTGGTTAAAGGGGTTGGGGGCTTAGCACAGGGCTTGAGTTTGAGCCCCAGAACTGCCCCCCCACCCCACAAAAAGACTGGTTAAATTATGTGCCTTTAGAAGTTAAGGAAATAGATGGATGAGTTAGAGACCTACTCAGCACTCAAATCTAAAAACTAGAGTACAAAGAGTGGGCCTATAAGAGATATAGATTAAGAATAGGGATGGAACTTAATCTATACCCACTGTGATATACCAATACATTATATACCTTATTTTAAAAACATTTCTGACTCTATTGTTATTTAAATATACATCCAAGATACTTCTTAGATTATGATTTTCAAGATGAATCTAAAATTTAAAAAGAATGTCTAAGGAAAAAGTATTTGAACTACTAGCTATAGAAAGAGTTTCATGACCACTTATCAGAGAAAACACATTTGGTTTTTGTTGTTGTTGTTGTTGTTGTTGTTGTTGTTGTTTTGGTGCTGGGGATCAAACCCCACCTTCATTTTCAAGTACACATAGAATATTAAAATAAAACATGGAAGACAAGCGTGGCGATACAAGCATACAATCCTAGCACTCGAGAGGCAAAGGTAGGAGGATTGCCCTGAGTTCAGTATGGAAGTCAAAAAAAAAAAAATGGAAGTCAGATATAAAGATGTTTTTGCAATTTAATCAAATTTCCCTGGTCTTCTAAAATATGAAAAATGTTATATACATCTGAAAAAAATTTTAAGACAGCTCATGAAATCCGAGACTGGGGTGGTGTCTGGAGGGTCTCGATGAGGGTCTCGCGCTGAAGTCAAGACCTCTGTTTCTCATCATTTTCAGACAGATGGCCACTCCTGGGCTTGGGCATCCGTTCACTCCTCAGAGAGCTGACCTTACCTCCTGAATCGCCGATGCCTTTTCCTACAGAGCTTGCTTTTCCTCTAGAGGTTTCTCATCCACACACAGGCAAAACTGACGGTACACAGAGGTTATAATACCCAACACATCACAGCTAGAGAGAAAAAGCTTTAGGACTGAAAATTATCAAGAGAAATTGGAAATGAAAGAGAGGTGCAATTACGGTCATTTTATTCATGGCTAAATTATAAAAGAGGAAAACACTCAAATAGAAACACTTTAAAAAATTGAAATCTCTGATTGTAACAATTAGCTGTATCATAATGTGGATGGACCTGTTTCACATTACTAATATTCTTTTGTTAGTGGGACGTTAAATTTAGTAAATTAATGAAGACAGCTTTTTAGAAAATAGTGGGAGGTTTTTTTTTTTCTTTTTTCTTTTTTTTTTTTTTTTTAAATTTCAGAACTTCCTCAGTTTCCAGGACATGTGAAGAGCCTGCAGAAGGCAAGCAGAGAGGCCTCACGGGAAACCGACTCTGCCAACAAAGTGACCTCAAACTTCCGGCCTCTCGAACTGTGAGAAATAAATCCCTCTTGTTCAAACCACCAGTCTGCAGTATTTCATTATGGCAGCCTGAGCAAACTGATACACCCAAATAACTTGCATGTAGATTCACAAGTTGTTAGGATTTTGCCACATTGGCGTAGTCTCTGTTTTCTGTCCCCTCTCCCTGCCCCGTGCACAGAAACACATATGTGCCCTTATACAAAGTATTTGCCAGCCGGGCGTGGTGGTGCACGCCTGTAATCCCAGCACTTGGGAGGCAGAGGCAGGAGGATTGCTGCAAATTCGAGGCCAGCCTGGGTACACAGTGAGCTCAAGGCCAGCCTGAGCTACATAGTAAGACCCTGTCTCAAAAAAACAAACCAAACCAAACAAACAAACAAAAAAAACCCAAAAAACAAAAAACGAAGTATTCGCCAGTGACGGCGAACCTTTCCGAGCTTTTAACAGTAAGCGACAGCCGGCTGCAGCATGAGTGCCGCAGGTTCACCACCCCGGTACATACACGCTGAGCTTTACACAGCGTGCGTACCAGTGCGTGTGCGGGCAAAGGCGGGGGGAATGGTGAACAGTGAGTGTGAGCCTCAGGCATCACATTTTCTCCCTGAACACTTCAGTGAGCTGATCCCAGCAATCATTAGATTTTTTTTTGATTGTTTAATAATATCGAATTACAAGTTTCATATTCAGGAAATGTAAACAATGATACAGGATGTTTACCAAACATGCTGTCTATTTAAATTCTCCCATTTGTCCTAATATAGCTAGATTATTATTTTCTCCGGCCCCAAACTTAATTAATGCACATATTCTGCATTTATTTAGTGTCTTTAATCTTCTAAAATCTAAAATATCTCAGACACTTTCAGGTCTTTTTTCACATTAACCTCTTTATTTTATTTTATTTGGTGCTGAGGATCGAACTCAGGTCCTTGTGCTTGCTAGGCAAGCGCTCTACCTCTGAGCTGAATCCCCGGCCCCTGCAGTATGAATCCTTTTAAAGAGCAGTTGTTTTGCTAGACATCCCTCAGCTAGAATTTATCTGATGGTTGCTTCACGATTAGACTCAGGAACAACCTCTCGGCAGGAACGAGACGTGCAGGACGTGTGTCCTTCTCACTGTGTCACTTCAGGAAGCTGATTGTGAGCTCGTCCGTTATGGAGGATAGGAAATTTGACTTTGGTTAAAATAATGTTTTCCAGATTTCACCATTAAAATATGCTCTTTTATCTTTGTAACTAATAACCTATCAATTGGATGAGAGTTTCGCATGGCACAAATATTCTGTTCTGCAGTAATCTGTCACACCAGGGTTTTTAGCTCACTGATGATTGTCACCAGAATCAATTATCGCTGTGGTCAGCATAATGTGGTAATTTCACTTAGAAATTATTAATTGGAATTTTTCTTCAAAAAGAACTTTGCCTTCTCTCCCTCCTTTAACATTATTTTTTCTGGCAGGATTGACTAATGAATTTATTAAGTAAGTTTTTAAAATACATTCCTGTCATTATTCATTTGGATTTTCAAATTGTCCCAGAGTTCACAGCAAGCATGCTTTTATGTTGATGCCCTTGTGTCCCGACCCGCGGGACAACAACGGGGAATCGAGGAGACCACCTAGAAGAATGAGAAAGGACAAGGAGCGCGAAGAATGGAGGCAAGACAAGGATTCTGATCAAGCCTCAAAATTTTTATTGCTGTAGCTGGATATATATAGTTAGGGCAAGCAGGGCAGGGCTAGATACGTCATAGGGTGGCTAGGTGCTGATTGATTCTATGCTGGTGGCGGGGTTTGAATATCGGCGCGCGCGGGAGGTTTGAACTTGGCGCGCGCGGGCTCTGTTGGCACGCGCGGGCTCTGTTGGCGCGCGCGGGCTGTTTGAACTTGGCGCGCGCGGGCTTTGTGAATACGGAAGTCACGAATTATGTTGGACCTTACTGAAGTGGCTTGCCTCTTGGCTCCCGACACCCTTGTCCTTAGGACATGACCCTTTAGACGTCTGAACGTGGCCTTATTGTCTGTCACAGGATATTTGTTCAAATCAATGTTAAACGAACAGCAAACTTTTCATTGTATTGTGAGTTTTAGGTATATTTTAATCTAGAAGAGTAGCCCTTCTGTGTTTTAAAGTCATAGTGACATATTGGAGAGTCTAGTCTAGTTTCTACAATGTTCCACCTTCTAGAATGGTCCAATTATGTCCTGGAGATATTATTCAACTTTTTAAAATCACCTGTGTTTCACATAATGAAAAAGCGAGATCTAAAGTTTTCACTAGTTAGAAGGAATTTTTGGCAGAAATGCTTTATAAGTTTATAAATTTAATAGTTACCCTTCTGTTGAATTCATATTTAGTTTCATTATACACATATACATTAACATGTTTTTAATCTATTCACAGAACTGTTTATTTATTAAAATTAGATGTTATTACTGAAAGATTTTAAATGAGATTTTACTGACTGCAATAAATATATTTAATGCCTTTTTGAGAACACATCCTTAAGTATAAAAAAATTGCAAGTCAAAATGAAGTATCAACACATTTTTGAAATTAGATTCTAAAACTTTGGCATTTTCTCTTTGTTCCACCAATTCTACATCTTGAAATATTCTACAGATACTTGTTAAATTCATAATTATAGTATTGATGGATATTCAAGACAGCAATATGTATACAATCAACATATGGAAATATATCAGGTTTCTTATCCATGAATTCAACTAACTGAGGGTTGAAAGTAAATTTAAAAAAAAAGTTTCATTGTTGCTGACTTATACTGTGTAGATAGGCAACTACCATTTCCTTGGTATTGAACGTATACCAGACTGGTTTTTTGTTACAGGAATATTGAAATGCAGAAATTAGAAAACTTCACAGATCAGAAAACATGAATATAACAGAGACAAAAATAAATAGGAGAAAAAATATCCAGCAAGCTGACCATAACAATGAAAACAAACTATAGTTCCTTAAAGGAGTAGCATCTATGGAAAAATCATCATACCAGAAATAGTAATAATTTACTCTGCTGGCTAAAGATTCTTATGTCTTAAAAATATGACTTAGAAAGAGAATCTCATGCATGCTTTTCCCCCTCTTCCCCCGTAGATTTATTCTATGTCGTAGACTTCCTCATTTAAGACCCTACATATGCTGACAGGTGTTGAATTTCAAAAGAGCATTTGTTCCTGTTTGTAGGTTTCTATGAATGGTACGTCCTGTCCTGTTAGCCGCGGGAGCGGCTGCCTCCGGCTACTGCCCAGCGCTGGTTTCTGCCCTTAGACTCCGGAGTCCCTAATGAGCCCTCTACTCCCAGAAGCGAACTGACTCACAAAAGCACCTCAGGTCTGCAGACAAGAGGCTCCCGCTGCACCCGAGGGGTTTTGGTTTTCACAGTGAATTCACTTCACTTTTAATTAGAAAGAGTGAGATTAGTTTGTTTCCCTTTGATTTTAGTCATCTTCCCCAAATTAACTAACGTCTCTGTCTCTCAAGTAAAAAGTTAGTATTTATTCAAGTCAGGAATTGAGAGTTAGCTTTTCTTTCTTTTTTTATTATTACATGTTGACAGTACATAACGATTACATTCATTGTGAGGAGTTAGTCCCCATAGGTAATACATCTTAATTCTGTGTTCCCTTATTCTTTCTTATTCTTATTTTTATTTATTCTTATCTATTCTTATTTTTTATTTATTCTTATTATTTCTTATTTTTTCCCTTATTCTGTGTTCTCCCTCTCCTCCTGCATACATTTTTCCTATACCCTTCCTTTCCTCTCCCTCTATTTTTTCTTTTTTCCTATCATCTATCTTTTATTTTGCACTTTATTTAAATCGTAAGTTTCTCATATAAGAGAAACCATGCTATATTTAACCTTGTGTGTCCGATTTATTTCACAGAACATTATGGTGCATCCGTTTTCCTACAAACACCTCAAGGTTGTCCTTTTTTATGGAAGAGCAGTACTCTGTTGTGTATAAGTACAACTTTTATCCATTCATCTGTTGACGGACACATAGGCTACTTTCAAGATTTGGCCATTGGGAATTGTGCTGCTATAAACATAGGTATGCAAGTCGTCACTGGAATCTAATGTTTTAACTCTTTCAGAACGATATCTAGAAGGGAAATAGTTGAGTCAGATGGAATTTATTTTTTTAATTTGTCAAGGAATCTCCATACTGATTTTCATAATTGTACTAGTTTACATTCCTGCCAACAATGAAGAATGTTCTTCCCACCCCAGCCACACCAGCATTTGTTCTTATCTGATTTCTTGATGAGAGTCTTTCTCTCTGGAGTAAGATGGAATCTCAGTGTTGTTTTAATTTGCATTTCTCTAATGGCCAGTGATGTTGAGATGTTGAACATTTTTTGCATGTATTTATTGGTCATTAGTATTTCTTCTTCTGAGAAGTGTCTGTTCATTTCAATTGCCTGTTTGTTGATAGGGTCTTTTATTGGGAGGGGTCTGATGTTTCTGAGTTCTTGATATATATTAGTCCTCTGTCTGAGGAATAGCTGACAAAATTTTCTTCCCATTCTGCAGGTTGTCTCTTCACTCTGTTGTTTGTTTTGTTTGCTGTGCAGCTTTTTAATTTGATGTGATCTATTTGTTGATTCTTTGTTGATTCTCTTGTGCAATTGGGCTTCTGTTCAGAAAGTCTTTGCCTATGTCTGGGTCTTCGAGAATTTTACCTGTTTTATCCTCTGGCAAATTAAGTGTTTCTGTGTCAATATTTAGGTCCTTGATCCATTTTGATTTTAGTTTAGTACATGATGAGAGGTGTTGTGCTGGGTTCAATCTTCTGCATGTGGATAGCCAGTTTTCCCAGCACCATTTGATAAATAGGTTATCTTTTCACCAGCATAAGTTTTTGGCCCCTTTGTCACAGACAGGTAACTCAGGGTTAGGGATTTAGCTCAAGTGGTGGAACGCCTGCCTAGCAAGCACAAAGGCCTGAATTTGATCCCCAGCACTAAAAAAAAAAATAAAATAAAATAAAATAAAATTCAGGTAGCTGAATGTGTTTGAGTTATTTCTGCAGGCTCTGCTCTGTTCCATGGATTTACATGTCTGTTTTGTTGGGTTTTTGCTTAGTTTTGTCAGTATCATGCTGTTTTTCATCATGGTACCTTTGTAATACAACTTGAAGTCAGGAATTGTGATTCTCCCTGCCTTGCTCTTGTTGCCCAGGATTGCTTTTGCTGGTCTAGGTCTCTTCCGGTTCCATATAAATTTTAGGATTGTTTTCTCTATTTCTTTTTTTTTTTTGATACGGGGGATCGAACTCAGGGCCTTGTGCTTCCTAGGCAAGCACTCTAACAACTGAGCTAAATCCCCACCCCCAGTTTTTTTCTATTTCTGTGAGGAATCTTATTAGTATTTTATTTCAGATTGGATTGAGTCTGTGTGTCAGTTTTGGAAGTATGGCCAGTTTGACTATATTGATTCTGCCTATCCAGGAACAAGGGATAACTTTCCATTTTCTGATGTCCTCTTTGGTCTCCTTTTCCAAAATACTAAAGTTTCCATTGTAGAGGTCTTTCACTTTCTTGGTTAGATTAATTTCTAGGTATTTGATTTTCCTTGATGCTATTGTGAAAGGTATTTTTTTCCTAATTTCTTTCTTGGAGAGTTTATTACTGGTGTAGAGGAATACTATTGATTTTTGAGTGTTGACTTTGTATCTTGTTGCACTACTGAATTTAGTTATTTATTCTATGAGTTTCCTGATGAAATTGTTTGGGTCTTTATGTAGAAGACCATGTCATCTGTGAATAATGATAATTTGACTTTTTCTTTTTCTACATATATTCTTCTTATAGCTTTCTCTTGCCTGATTGCTCTGGCTAATGTTACCAGAACCACATTGACTAGGAGTGGTGAAAGGGGACAGCCTTGTCTTATTCCTGACTTTAGAAGGAAGGCTTTTGGCTTCTGCCTCTTTAATACTCTGTGGTGTTGGCTGTAGGTTTGTCATAAATGGATCTTATCTAATTGAGATAAGGTCCTTATCTTTTAATTTTTTACACAGATATTATGGAGATATTCAGCAAAACCTGTGCCTTCATCCAAAGATTACTGGTTTGATTGCCTATGTAGCTAAACCAACTGATCAATTAAGTTATCTCTGGTAATCTTCCTTCTTAGGTCTGAGTCTTAGAGTTAGCAATACGCAATATGTTGTATTAGCTCAACTGCTTAAGCACTCGATGAGCTCCAGCTTTACAAGGACCATCAACTCTTTTTCTTCTTCCTCTTTCTTTTTTCTTTTTAGGGATCAAACTCAGGGCCTTGCGCTTGCTAGGCAAGCACGCTAACCACTGGGCAAACTCCCCAGCCCCAAGGACCATAATTCTGAGGAACACGGTAATGACTTAGGCTCTCCGATGGCATGTCCCAAAGATTTCACTCTACATCTCCCTCAGTCTGATTTCAGCAATGTGAGCAAGTCACCTGTGAAACATTCTGTCCTTCCATATTCATGTAACTTCTCTGTGGTTTAATTGAATTGAGTCCACTTCCCCATCTCATTCACTTTTAACACAAAACCGAATAAATTTCTACTTTGGGAAAAAGGAAGATGAGATGCCTATGTATGCTTATACTTCATTTATCTCTGTGGACTATTCCATTATATTCTATCATAAGAAAACTAGTCTTGGGAGACTATACAAAAATTATAAAAGAGCAATTAGCTCAATAATGAGGGATTTAATTCAACAGAATATAGAGAACAATTATATCAAACACAATGCTAGTATATAATATAGAATATTATTTGAGTATTTGCAAACCTTCTGACACACCACAAAGCACATTCAAGTTAAGTTACTTAACCAATTTAGCTAACTGATCTGTAAGGAATGTGTGGAACTGTGTCCCTAGGTTGTTTCTTTTTGGTCCTCAAAATAATCTCTATTTCTGGTTTACTTTCTTGCTGTCTTCCCATTTGGTTCATTTCTTACCCAGAACGCTTACAAAATGATGTTACAACTCCTGTCTGATTTTCCCCGCATTATCCCTCTTATGAAATCAATCTCCAGACTCTTTGTCTCTCCACAGATCCTTGTTCCTTCCTTACTTCCTGCACTGAGCCTTCTACCTCCTTGGCCCTTCTAGTATTGCCCAGAAACGTACACCTTCTTTCTATTTGTTTTATCCTGCTGATTACACAGTTTTTGTGTGTACGAGTTAAAATTAAATCTCAAACCAGACCTACCTGCTTTCCTGTTTATTGATTTCCATTCTCAGCCATCGTAAATCTTACAATCATCTGGTGCTGGACACATACCCAAGAGAGCTCCATGTTTTATTCTCTCTCTATTCTGGCACATCCTTCCTCAGCGTCCAGATGCAAATGCTCAGGACGATGACTGTGAACTTGTGCTTTAAACCTGCAGACTCGAGCCTGGATCACTCTAATTGGGGCTGTCTGTACATCTTCACTTTTGTTGTCACCTTATTCCTTGAGCTTCAACAAACCTGTTCAGAGAAGTTCTGTAATAATTTTACATAATGGTGCTGGGGACCAAACGCAGGGCCTCCTGCATGCCAAGTGTGTGTTCTATCATCAAGCTGGATCCCTACTCCCTGTAATCATCCTTATTTATTAGTTTATTGGGGGGGTGCTGGCGACAAACCTTGTAATCATCTTTAATCAAACAAATTTGGGATTTTATTTTCAAACTTCTAGTATCCAAAGTCTAGCATTCTTTATCTAACTTTTTAATTTAACTTTAGGATTTGGATTCCTAACTTAAAAAAATTCATAATAAAATAGTTTTACATACAGTTTTACTTGCAAGTAAAAATTGATGTAAAGAGAACAATTAATTTTTAGTGTTTGTTTTAATATAAAATGAATATGTTAGATTTGAGAAAGATCAAAGGTTGAAAAATATTTATTTTAGCTAAGAATAAGGAGACTTATTCTTTTTTTGAAACAGGATTTCACTGTGGAGTTCAGGCTGGCCTTGAGCTCCCTGCCGTCTTCCTGGTTCAGCCTCCTGAGTGCTGGGATTACAGGTGTGCACCCCCATGGTGGCTGGGGTCTTACATTTTTTATAACAGATCCTCAACCATATAAACTCCTGGAAGATACTTTGCCTCCAACGAGTACAAAACTACCAAGCATCGAATAAATATTTGCTGATTCAATGACTTTAAAATTCAACAGGTACCAAATAATATGAAGTGCAAAGTAGGGGTTGGGGATTTAGCTCAGTGGTAGAGTGCTTGCCTAGCAAGCGCAAGGCCCTGAGTTTGACCCCCGGCACTCAAGGAAAAAAAAAAATCCAGCAATGTAATTTTTTCTTCTTATCTCTCTATGTACCCTGAGGGTACACCACCATTTTGTTAATTTCTTTTGCATTCTTTAGATAGAAGCTCACCTAAACATGTGAGTGTCTATATAGACAGATACGTGTTTTTATGTGTATGTGTTTGTACACACACACCATAACCATTTTTTTTCTCCCTCAAATGGGAGAAACATCCTATACATGACTTCTGTAACTTACCTTTTACATGGACTATATTTTGGATATAATTCTCTATTAATTTTTGGAAAACTCTTCATTATAAAGATTATAATATTCTATAATGCCTTGTATAACAGGTCAAGTTGTTACTGATATTAGACTGTAAGGATTTTTTTATTTTTTTCTTACGTGGTACTAGAGATTGAACTCAGGGCCTTTGCACTGAGCTACATTTCTAATCCTTTTGATTTTTTATTTTGAGACAGGATCTCACCAAATTACTTAGGTTGGGCTAAAAATTGCCATTCTCCAGTCTCAGATTCACAAAGTGCTGGGATTACAGGCGTGCAACACCACACCCAGCTAGAATTTGGGGATTTTCAAACAATGCTGCAGTACATGTTCTTGTACAGGTAACATGGATCATATGAATAAATACCTAAAGAATATTTTCTGTCTTAGTCCATTTTTGCTGCTAGGCAAAATGCTCGAGACTGGGTATTTATAAAGAACAGATATTTACTTTCTCATAGTTCTGGAGGCAGGAAAATCCAAAATCAAAGCGCTGTGATTTTGGTTGTCCTGTGAGGGCAGCTTTCTGATCACAAATGACTCTTTTATGCCACACACTTCAGAGGGGAGGGACGTGGTGTCCCTCCCCCATGGCAAGAGCAGGAGCGCAAGCCAGTGAGAGCTGGTGCTTCCGGAAGGCCCCAAGTCCGCTCCTGAGGGGAGAAGCCCTCGTGACCCAGTTCCCTGTCAGTGGCCCCACTTCTTCATACCAGCACACTGGCCGCTGCATTTGAATTCCTGAACTCGCGGGGACACACACTCAAACTACAGCAGTACTCTCGCAGTGGGGACAGTGGATCAGAAAGCGAGCAAGCGTATTCACATTTCTGATGAGTCTTGGCAAATTTCCAAGATGGCCATTACAGGTATTAAACTGATGTATACGTCCACCAACAATGTGTAAGAACACCATTTTCCCGTATCCTGGTCTGCACACTGTTAGCAAATTTTGAGAACAGTATAATCTATAGTTAAAAATAATAACACATTTTAACTTTAATGTTCTTTTCTCTAAGTAAAAATGAAGAAAATTATACTAATTATTCTCATATTTTAAAGACCTCATTGATTTCATTTCTATAATTGTCAAGATATCTTTAGAATTAGCAACTTATTTTTACTATTTTCCACTGTGTGGTAATTTCTCATGCAATGAAGTTGATGTATGAGGATTAATGGTCACACTAAGCAAACAG
>PVJO010009721.1:0-68032 GCA_004026905.1 Hystrix cristata | reverse complement strand
GGCGCGGGTGGGAGCCAGGTGAATGTACGGCTCTCGGCGGCCGAGGGGGGGCGGGCGGCAGGAGGAGGCAGAGGGCGGCGGAGGAGGAGCCCCCCAGCAGCGAGCGGCGAGCGACTGACCGCGGCCTTCTGACCAGGACCGGAGCAGGGCCCGGAGCCCCCGGGCCTGGGGAGACGCGCTTCTCCCCACCCCTGTGCTTCAGCAGCTCCGGCCCGCGGACCCGACGGCTGAGAGGTGAGTGTACCCCACTTTTGTTTCCTGACTCGGGGTCCACTAGCCTCGAGACTACTGCAGTGTCCTTCGTCTGTCCTGTAAGTGGGACCCCCCCACACACGCATGCAGACCAGATTCCCACCAGTCCCCTTCCCGGTGCCTTCCCGGTTGTTTGGAATTGGTTTTAAACTGGGAGGAAAGGTACAGAAGGCACTACAGCCGCCCCCCAGCCCTGGGCGGAGGGTCCCCAGAAACTTTCTCTGCACTTCTCCAGAGATCAGACAGACTGTTGGCTCCGGGATGGAGACGGGGCGAGGCGGCGCTGAGCGTTCCCCCAGTCTTTCGTGACTTCACGGGAAGACCCCAGCGCCGACCGCGTTCGGGGAATGGAAACGCTGAGGGACTCTAACTAGGACAGCGCGCCCCCCTGGCGCCCCCTGGCGCGGTGTGTTGGACCCAGGCCAGTTGCATGGAGGGGGGGCGGGAGGAGCGGCTGCTTGGGGGAAAGTTACCGGCTGGACTATTCGGTTTCTTGCGCTGCCAGAGCCGCACTCGCTCTCCAGGGGCGGTGGGGCTCGGGGACAACCTCAGAACGACGCCGCACGACCCCCTCTCCCCCCAGCCCGCCCCTTGGCCCCGCCACCGCCTTTCCGAGCCAGCTCGTGCCCTCAAGACCCGAGAGCGCGGGTGGGTTCCTGGGAGGATTTCTACCTACCACCCGTCGCGGCGCCGGCGCACCTGCCCTACCCAGAGTGAGGGTCGTTACTGTGTTGTTGTAGAACCTAGTGTATGTCGTCGGCAGAGGGTTTCCATTCAGAGGGGTGGGGGGCTCTGCATTCAATTCCCATCTTTCTCTCCCCTCCTCCCACCCCACCCCAAGTAAGAGAGCGACGTGTCCCGGTCAGGGGGGGGGCAGTGGGGGGGCAGCGTGGGCAGCGGGTTGTGCCCGGACACGTGCCTGCCCAGGCGCCCCGGCCCTGCTAGTGTTTGGAGAGAGGGCGGGTCACCTGCCCCCCGCCCCGCACAACCCCCATGTATCAAAGGGCGGCTGAGACGTGGTGAGACCTCGGGGCGCCCTGGGGGGCGGGGGGGCAGGGAGCCTGGGTCCGGAGCAGGGGAGGGGCAGAGGCGCCGGTGCTAGCTGACCCACAGGAAACGAGCGCTGCTGACCTAGTTTGGGACACCGGAAGTGGGTGCTGGGGAGAGGGGGAGACCGGCAGGCTGTCCTGGCTTCCGGGCCAGGTGGAGGGCGTTCTTGAATTGACCCCCGCCCGAATTCCTTGGAGACCCCTCGGTGCAACTGAGGACCACTGGGATGATTCAGCGCAGCCATTTCTCCTTCCCCCAACTTATTCCTAGAGGAGGGAGACCGTTTATCAGGGGCGAGGGGAGGCAGATTGGGCAGTGAGGGGTTAAAGCAGGATGGGGACTCTCTGGCCCTGAGGGAGTGTGTGCTGTGTGTATGGGGGGGGTCTGAAGATTGGAGGCTTATGGAGTTGCCTCCTGCTGCCCCACACACACCAACTGGTTTGGTCACCCCTGTACCCTCCTGGCACTGCTGGTAGAGCTGGCATGGAGTGGGCATCAGGTTGGGAAGAGATACTGAGCATAAGGAGTGTTGTGCTGGGTTGAAGACAGGCATATTTGTGACCAGCCTTGGGTGGTAGTTAGTGTTCCTCCTTAGTGGTAACTGGGGAGAAGGGCAGGGGGCTCCCCCTGGAGCAGCTGATGAAACAAGGAGAAATCTCTGTCAGTGCCTCCTGCCCCTGGCCCCCGGGACCCTGGCTCCCCCAGCGTGCCACTGTTACATGGTTGCTGTGGGCACAAGGCTGCCTGCTGGCACCCCCAGACACTGTCCCCTCCCTTGGGTACCACATCCCCCAGCCTTGGCACAGGGGTCAGGAAGGAGTTAATACCATCAGAAAGGGGCTCTTGGGAAGAAGGAAGGCAGTACCCATTAGGCTCAGGTGTCAAGAAGACAGGCCTGCTCTAATGGGCCCTCTTGTCACTGCTCAGTCCTGCCTGATATGGACCCCAGTGTCTGGGAGACAGGTGCTGTCCTCTTAGCCCTTCCCATGGTGCCCCCTGGCACCCAGGGCCCCCAGCTCCTCCTTGGCCTAGTGCCCGCTCCAGGAGGGCGCGGCGGGCAGCGGGGGCTGGGCTAACAATGCACCATCGGGCCCTTTGTGTGCTTGCACTTGGCACCCTGGGGAAGGGTGGGGGAGGGGGACCCAGCGGGCATGGGGGGCGGAGCGCCTCTGGGGTGGGGACAGTGAAGGCTGGGGGAGAGAAGCAGAGAATGAAAGCAGGTGGGGAGGAAAGGGAAGTAGGTCAGATAGGGTGCCGGCCCCCCATTCCAAGCCAAGGCTGAGAGAACCAGCCTCGGATCCTATGGCTGCCTGGATGGCATCACGCTGGATCCTGAGACACAGCTTTAGACTGGGCATTCAGGGTCAGAAGTCACTGCCCAGGGGACTGCTCAGATGGAGGAGGCCTGGCTTGTTACTGCCCCTTTCTTGGTGGCTGAGAGACCCAGTTCTTCTGGCCTAGGGCCAAGGCCCCAAGATGGGGAGTGAATGGGCTCCAGGCAGGGGCACTGCCCTCTGATAGAAGCCTCTGGGCCTGCTTTGGGGTTTCCTGCCTCCAGCCTGCTCAGCTGCCTGACCTTCCTGAGAGTTAAGGCTGCCCTGCCACCAGGCTTGGGGCCTATGCCGGTTTTGGCCTAGGGCTGAAGAGGAGGGTGGGGGAGGAAGGTGGGGACAGGCAGACGGATAGGACCCTGGCATGGGGTGTGCCCGCTCTGGCCTCTTCCCCCTCCTTCTGCTGAGTAAACTCGTGAGTAAACTTGACGTTTTGCCCGGACAGTTTGAAGTTGCCTCGGTGCCCCCCCACCCCAGTCCTGCCAACACACAAGCGGCCAGGCGCCAAGGCGGGCCTGGGGGCCTGGGGGGAAGGGGAGAGAGCTACTGACTACATTGCCCCTCAAGGGCTTGGGGAGGGCAAGAAGGACCCCCCACCCACCCAGACACAGGTCTTGGCAGGAGTCTTGGCTGGGGCCTTTTAGCATCTGTCCCAGAGCCTTAGAAAGTCCAGAAAAAGTGTCCTCAAAGCAAGTCTCTGCCTACTTCTGACCTCCACTTCTACTAGGCAAGACACCCAGCTGCTGCCCTGCCCCCTGAGATGCCATTTTTAATGTTCACAGGCTTCCTGACCCAGGGGAAAAGATACCTTTAGCAGATTCCTCAGGGAAGCCAGAGAGGGCTGCCCACTAGGTTCTATCCCACAGTCTGGGGTTGGTAGGAGGCAGATCACCTTGGCATCTTAGCTTTCTCTTTCCTGAAGCTCCCCCAGCTGCCATAGTCTCTGCCCTGCCCTGTCCTTGACCTCACACCTGAACCTAACCCCTCATAGACCTCCACTCTACTTGCCATCAGGCCTGGCCCTTCCTCCCAGCTTCCTAGTCAGCGAATATCTGCTGCAGATCCAGGAGTTGAGGGTCCTCTGGAAAAAATAGGGCTGATAGAAAGCAAATGGAGCGGTGATCCCCACGAATACATCATTTGCTACCTCTTGACATCACTGATTCCTCTTCTGCCTCCCCAGATCACCAGAATGGCAGGGGAAATGCCTTCCCAGTCCCCGCCAGGCCTCAGAGTGGGGCTCCCCCAAGCCCTTGCTTTCGACCTCATGTCTCTGGCTTCAGTTTCCTTCCTGTTTCCACTGCCCCCCCAACTCCTCCCCACCCATATGCCCCTTTCAAAAGACATCCTCTCCTCCTTCCTTCCTCCTTTCCTCCTCCTTTGCCTGGGAGCAAGGGTCCACTCCCCCACCATGGACCTCAGGTCTTCTCCCCACTCCATGGACCGCCTAGCTCTTCTTTAACACAGTCCCTTTGGAGATTCGTGCCCAAGTCCTTTGCACTCCTCACCCCATCAGCCAGGCTTCTGGGAAGAGGAGAAACCCGGGGCTTCTCAAGGGAACTACAATTCCCAAGTTACACAAAGCAATTGTGATGCATACTGGGAGTTGTAGTCCTTGAGCTCTCCTTTTGGCTAAATCTGAAAGTGTTTTTAGAGGAGGGTAAAAGCTAATACTGGATGGGTTGCAACACAGGTACCCTCTGCATCCCTCTACTCTGTTCTTGCCATCCCAGTCCCACATGACACCCAAGACTGACATTCCTGTCCCCTGCTGAGACACGCTACCCATTCTCACCTTAGGGCCTCACCCAAGAGATGCCCACACCCTGCCCTGCTGCCCCTGGCAGGGGTGGAATGAGGGGCCCCATGAGCTCCCTCCCTGCCCCCTGCCCTTCAGGCTGGTTCCCTCCCTTTATGGGGATCAAAGGGCAGGGAGCAGCCCCACCCCACTCCCTTGCAGGCTGCAGGCACTAGACTAGGACTCAGGAATTGCGGGGACTTTGGTGCTCAAGCATCTGCTTGGGCAGGGGGAATGCTGGGAGGCTGGCGTCTGGAGGCTGGGAGACATTGGCCCCCACCCTGGGTGTGGAGCTCACAGGGCTGTCCATACCTTGCCGGCTCTCTGGTGTAGGCCTTGACCAATGAGCTGTCTGTCTCTCGAGGTGGTTTGAGAACAGGGTCTTAGGCCTTATCTATCGAGCCTAGGGGCTTGGGCCTCCCTGGCTGGCACCAAGGCACGGGGTGACCCTCCCCCACACCAGGCCCACAGTTGGCATGGGGCACTGGGAGCAGGGGGGTAGGAGGGAAAGGAGGGCAGGACTGCCAGCATCCTGGTGGGTAGGTGCCAACCGGGCCGGGAGCTGGTGAGGGGCAGCAGGCCAGCGGCATTGAGCCAGCAGCTGTTGGGGGGAAAGGGGAGGCAATACTTCAGGGGCATTTCTGTGGTCCCCCCAAACCTAGCAGGACTTGGGATGTCCTAGTGTCTAGAGGACACTAGGGCACCCCTTGTTCCAGGCATAAAGGACCCCAGGAGTGGTTTAAGTGAAAATTCTCGGCCCACCCATCCCTGGGCTCAGAGCCCTCCTGAGTTGCCCCTCAGGCCCAGGCGGGTCCCACCCAACCGGCCAGGGTGGCAGTGGCTTGCGCAAGGGGTGGGGCTCGGCGCTTCCCAGCAGATGCCCCCTCCCAGCTCCTTCCTCTTTCGGTGCCCACAGCTCCCCTATTTGTATGTCCCCCTCAGGCCACCTCTGTCCCCCTGATCGCCCTGGCCACTGGGGGCTGGCATGCACGCTGCTACCCCCTGGCCTGGTTGGCAGGGGCTGGCACCCAGGCAAGGAACTGTGGTATGTGAGTGGGTTTGGGGTGAGGCTATGGGAGGGCGGGGTGCCGCCTTGCCCAGCCCCTGAGGGCCCCAGCCCAGTACAGGGTGGGAAGAATTCGGCCAGTTCCCAGTGGGGCTGAGGGGCATACTGGGGTCTAGAGGGCCTCCTCCCTAACCCCACATGCCCTGAGGGGCTGGGACCTGGGCACCTGTCACTCGGGCACTGACTATCCAGGTTTCCCCTCCTCCTTCTTTGGCCACTGCCACCTCCTGTCCCCACCCCTCCCTCCTTCCTTCTCCTGGTCCCACCTCCAGCAGCCTCTCCTCTTGCTCCTCCTCACCTCTGTCCTCCTGGACTGTCCCAGCTCCTACCTTTCCTACCCCTCACCTTTTTCCCCTTTAGGACTGAGTAAGGACAGGCAGAGGTGGGACAGCTGGGGCTCTGGGCACCGCAGGCAGAGACTCTGGGCCCTCTCCCACGCTGCCAGCCCTCCGGTAACCCCTCCCTCCAAGCTGGGGGGAGGGGGACA
Source organism: Hystrix cristata (assembly GCA_004026905.1). Classification (NCBI taxonomy): domain Eukaryota; kingdom Metazoa; phylum Chordata; class Mammalia; order Rodentia; family Hystricidae; genus Hystrix; species Hystrix cristata. Next base: position 62,048 of record PVJO010009721.1, on the reverse strand, counting down.
GCACCCAGAGGGTTAAGGCTGTAGGGGGAGGGGCTGGGCCAGGTCGTGGGCGGCCCCTTTGAAGGAGAGCTGGAGCGGGGGAACAGCCACCCTACCTCCCCCCAGCCTAGCCCTCCCTTACCCCTCCCAGCGTGCTGCCCCCAGGGGCCAGGAGGAGTTGCTGGCAAGGCCCCTCAGCGTCCAGGTGAGTAGGCCTGCTCTGGCTTGAGAGGTCAGGCCCCAGGGGAGGCTCTGAGGCCTAGAATTGGCCAAGGGTCAGAGAAGGACCAAACAACAGTCTGGGAAGAGGGTTCCCAGACCTCACTGGGGGCTGTAGGGCAACGAGGGTCTAAGGAGCTGGAGGTGAGGAGTCTTCAGAGTCTAAGAGACCCAAGAAGAGTAGGAGAAGTAGAAGAAGGGCCTACAGGAGCCGAGTGATTGCTGGGCCAGCCCAGGAGGTTGGACAGGCTGGCAAGGAGCCGGGCTCCGAGGATCGGGCTGGGGTGTCCTCTGGGGCTGGGGGGCTCAGGTTTCTGCCGGCGGCTTGGCGGGTGTGGGGTTACCAGGCGGCTCGGTTACCCAGCCAAAGACATTAGGCTGGGGGGAGGGGGGCACAGGGCAGACCCTGGCACCTTGTGCTGTCTCCTCTGGGCCTAAGGGGAGCTGGCACAGCCCAGGCAGGGTTCCCTGCCGGGAACCCTGGTGAACAAGGTCTGTCCAGTGGGCAGTTGCCTGGGCCATGGTGGGCACCCTTGGGGAAAGTCCAGCCACTCCAAGGCTGGAAACTCTGACAGGCAGAGGCACTGGTTGTCCCCCTCACCCCACATCCGCTCTCTCTGCACACCCCCTCCGCCATTTATTCTCCCCAACTGGCCCCCAAATTTTGGTCCCTTGCTTCATCCAGAAGGAGAGAGTGAGTTCCCTAAATGCAATAATGTCTTGGTAAGACCAGGCCTTGGAAGGCAGGCCGTTGGTTTAATTCCTCTGCCCTCTCTTCTCTGCACATGCCTGGAGAGAGAAAAAGGGATGCTAGGGGCAAGGAGTGGATGGAGAAGTGGGAGAGGCTTGAGCGAGAGAAGCAAAGCGAAGTGGGAAAGAAAGGAGAAGTGGGAATGGTTTTCAGCAGGAGGCTTGGGGACCGATTGGTAGAGAAGAGGTGAGGGGCTGGCAAAGGTCAAAGGAAGGAAAGCAAAGGATGAATCTTGTGGAGGGAAGACAAGGGTCAGAGAAGGTTGGAAGGGGACCGAAAGAGGAGTCCAAGAAAAGACCAGGAGTGAGGGTGTCTGGTGGGCAGCAGGTACCCAGATGTGGAAGCGTGAAGGCTGGGAAGGAGAATGGCCCCCATTCCACCCTCCGCCATCTTTTATCTTCCGCCTCTTTCCCTTGAAGGGCCTAAAGTGATGTGGGCTAGGGATGCTGTCATGGAAAGAAACGTGGAGAAGCAAAGAGATCTCCCTCATTGAGGAGCCCCTGGACCAGGGACTGGGGGATCTTGTGTGGAGGGGAGGCTTAACCCCCAGGGCACCGGGAAGCAGCCAACTCCCCTCGCCTCCTTCCCCCTTCGTGGCTTGCGGTCTCTCTTCCCCGCCTCGGCCCCCAGGAAGTGTGAGTGCTGGGGGTGGTGAGGTTAGGAGGGGGGAAGCGTCACATGGGGGATGGGGAAGGCATGCACAAGCTTGGAGGGGCTGGGGGGCAGGAGGAGAAGGGCTCCCTAGGTGACTCGGGCAGCCCCGTGCAGAAGACCTCTTCTGGAAAGCCCTTGCAGTCCTCCAGTGACATGTGGCTTCAGCCCCTTCACCTGCCCCCCCCCCCCAGCTGGGCAGTACAGATGGCTGTGGCCCCTGGGCCTCAGAGGGAAGCCAGTGGGGGAAGCCAGGGAACAAGGATTCCTGGGTCCCTGAGGACTGTAGACTGGCCACCCAATTTTGCCACCCCCCTGGTCCAGCCACAGGCCAAAGCCTTGGCTTCGTGCAAACTTAGCTCCAAAAAAACAGGAAGAGAACCTGAGGCTGGAGTTGGGGCGGGGGGGTAGAAAGAAGTAAAGGAGGGTGGGTAGCCACAGGGCACCAGGAACACTGTGAAGGTCTCTCCATCACTCCTAGCAGGAGGATGTCACAGCCTGATCCTCATCCTCCCTCAGGCAAGCTGCTGCTCCCAGAGAAGCCTGGCCAGGTTCCTCTCAGGCTCCCTGGGAAAGCCTAGAGTAGGGGCCTTGGAGCCTGGGTGGTGGTGGGGGGTGCTTTGTGCCTGTGTCTCAGGCCCATATCTATTTTCTCCACTGCTAATCCTGGTTCCGCCTGCTGCCCCCCACACTAAGCCTCACTCCCCTAATCCCCAGGGTGGGGGGAAGGGGGGCCAGCTTTACCCAGCTGCCCCATTCAGGGCCTCCTATCCCTGCCCTTCAGCTGGCTCAAGCCAGCAGTGTTGGCCCTGGTGCCCCCCACGCCAAGCACTGGACACTGCCCGAGGTCAGCACCTGGGGAAGGGTTCTAGTGGTGTCCTTTTTCTTTCCAAGACAGGGTCAGTGTTTTCTGCCTTTTGGTTTCTTGGTGGTAGAACTACCTTGGCAGGTGCCTTTGGGCACTGAGGGATAGATGACAGGGACTTTCACCTTTGTCCCCCTCCCACCTTTCTCACCCTCATGTCTTCCCCCAACCAAAGACGGGCAGGCTTGACTCAGGGCCCAGTTTCAAGAGAGCTGCCCACCGGCTTGGCCGGTCTAGCAGGCCTGACAGTGAGGGGAGCCTGGGGGGGTGGCGGGAAAGAGGGGAGTGATGGGGCGGGGCCCCCAGTTCTTCCCCCTACCAGGCAAACAGACCAAACAGACCTTGCCTGGTTCCTTGGCACAGCTGCACCCCCCAACTACCACACACACCCATGCCCACGAGGTCTTAGCAAGAGGGGGCATGCCAGGCTGGGTGGAGATGGGCCGCCTTCATGGGGCATCCAGGGACTGGGCCCTCTGGGATGCAGAAGAGGAAAGGGTGCACAAGGTGGGGTGGGCACCCTGACACCATGGCTCCACCCTGGCAGAAAAAAGGGGAGGGCTCTACCCACCTCTCACAGATGATGAGGCTAGGAGTGCCCCCTTGACCTGGTTGGCACCAGCATAGTTCCAGGTGGCACCTCTGCTGGCATGGGTGCTAGAGCCCTGGGTAAGGGCTGGGGAAGTTTCCCAGAATCTGGAGAGGCATAGTAGGAACTCCAGCTCCTCCCTTTGTACCTCACCTCTCCCCCTCCTTCCTTGCTACCTCTTGGCTGTGGGCATTGGATTTGGGCCTAAGGGGTTAAACACCCACCCTTACCCAAGGCTTTATGTGAGTTGCGCAGTGAACCAGCCTGAGTCTGTGACCTGACAGCAGGGTCAGCCAATCAGCACCCCCGCCACACCAAGTTGCCACGGAGACAGGCCCTGGGGTGGGAGAAGGGAGGCGGGTTTAGCAGCGGGAATGGGTGGGGTTGGTAGGGAAAGAGGGAGAGGGCTGGGGTGAGCCACGTTCACACGGGTGCCCAGCTCCTAGCCAATGGACAGCAAAGACAGCCCTGCCCATCCCCTAGGAGGGATAGGATCCACTTAGGCCCAGGAGGTCACTGCTGTTGCTTAGGTGGCCACCACTGCCACTGCTGCTGGTGCTGCCCACCTGGTTTTTGTTTATTCCTAAACCCTGGGACCATTTGCCACTTGTACCATTTGTAAAGTACAGGCAGGAGACCCAAAAGGAGTAGGGTGAGCCCCTAGACTGCTTGGCCCCAGGGAGAGAAGTGGCCTGGGAACTTAAGGTGGGAACTGATGACCTATCCAGAGGTACCCAGGTGTGGCTTCCAAGCACAAACACATGCGCGCGCACGGGGCTGCTCTCCCAAAGCTTCCTTGCAGGAGTCCTGGCGTTGGAGCGAAGGTGGCAGGCAGAGAGGCAGACAGAGACAAAGCTGTTCTTGTGTCCCAAAGAGGAAATCTGTGGGCCTTGACTCCCCCCACCCTGCAAAACACCTTTTCCCATCAATGTCCAGGCCTCGACAGCTGCTGGAATGTCAGAGAGGACACTGACAATTGTCCTTAGATCATCTGGGCTGCCTTTAATATTATGGATGAGGAACAGGCCTTCTCAGGAAGAGAAGTGACTTGTCCCAGGTCAGGTAGCTCCTTAGTAACCAGGCTCCTTCAGGGTGATTGGAGGGAGGGAGGCCATCTGTGTACAGAGGAATCTGCCCCAGGCGAGGCCAAGGCAGATCACTTATTGCACCCCTACTGTGCATAAGGCAAAGTTGTGTCATACTTGGTCACATTCACCCCTCACCACAACCCAGGAGTCAGCTGGAATTCTCCCATATTATAAGATGAGGAAAGAGGCTTGACGATTAAGTCACTTGCTTAAGGTCACAGAGCTAATCTGCAGCAGAGCAAGGATTCAGACTCAAGCCTGGCTGACCCTAGAACCCAGCTCTTTCCAGGACCCAGCAAAATGTCTCCAGTTACTCCAGACCCACAAAATGTCAGGGCTGAAGGGCTGAGCCCTCGGGGCTTCCACTCCCACCCCTGCTGGTCCAGGTGAGGGAAGTCAAGCCAGGGAGAAACAACTTGCCCAAGGTCATTCGGCCAGATAGAAGCAGAGCCAGGACTCCAAGCCAGTCTCCCCACTTCCAGGCCAGAGTCAGGCCACAAACCCTGCCCTCCACCCTGCCCACCTCCGCTGCTGTGTGCCTCTCGTGGCTGGGCCCTGGTGAGGGCAGCATTGAGATGGAGCCCCGGCTCTCTGGAGGGAGGGGCTGTTCTGGAATGGGGAGGGAGAGGTGGCTGGTAGCTGGGGGGGGGGAAGGTGGGACTGGAACTTGGCCTATTGGCAGTAGGGGAGGGGGCGGGGGCGATGCTTATCTGTGCGGGGCAGGAAGCACCCTCGCCAGTGACACCCCAGCGAAGGGTGGCTGCTCCTTGGCCCCTTGGGGGAGGGTAGGGTGTGGGGGAAGGGATGCTGGGAGCTGTTTCCCTTTGGCCTCTAGAAGGGGGCGTCTAGAAGGGGAGAGCACTTTTAGTGGCAAGGAGGAATAGGATGATGCTCGGAGGGGCCTCCTCTTGCTTGCACAGGGCCTCACAGTGTCATACATGAGCAGCCCTATGGGAGAACTCTCTCATCGGCCCCTCCTGAGCTCTGAGGAGCCACGAGGCGGCCCCATCATGAAGATGGTTACCAGGTTTCAGATGAACTGAGACCAGCTGCTAAAGCCACCAGAGTCCTTCAGTCAATGCTTCAGGAGGCCTAAACCAGCCCAGTGCTTCTCCTGGAAGGATGGGGAGGGCAGGTGAAGCACAGGTCTGTGGGACAGAGCCAGACAAGAGGGCTCCTGAGAACCAAAGGTGCCTTATAGTGGTACAGTGATGTGGACCCAGACTCTTGGACCACCACAGGGCTTAAACCCTGTGCCGCATGTGATTTGGAAAGTCACATTGCCTTCCTGTACCTCAGTTTCCTTGTCTGTGAAATGGGTGATAATACTTTGTAAGGGTGTAAAGCACCTAGAAGAGTGTCTGGCCTGTGGCCGTCCCCCAGTAAATGTCAGCCAGCGTCGGTAGCCCTGCCCTCGAGCCCCTACAAGGCTGAGCAACCTTAACCTCCCCCTCTGCTTGACCCTGCAGGAGAAGATGGGGAGCCCCGAGGATGACCTGATTGGAATCCCATTCCCGGACCACAGCAGTGAGCTCTTGAGCTGCCTCAATGAGCAGCGCCAGCTGGGCCACCTGTGTGACCTCACCATCAGGACGCAGGGCCTTGAGTACCGCACGCACAGGGCTGTGCTGGCTGCCTGCAGCCACTACTTCAAGAAGCTCTTCACCGAGGGTGGTGGCGGGGCCGTAATGGGAGCAGGGGGTGGCGGGACAGCCGCTGGGGGAGCGGGGGCCGGCGTGTGTGAGCTGGACTTTGTAGGGCCGGAGGCGCTGGGTGCCCTGCTCGAATTTGCCTACACGGCCACGTTGACCACCAGCAGCGCCAACATGCCAGCTGTGCTCCAGGCCGCGCGGCTGCTGGAGATCCCCTGTGTCATCGCCGCCTGCATGGAGATTCTGCAGGGCAGCGGGCTGGAAGCGCCCAGCCCGGATGAGGATGACTGTGAGCGAGCCCGACAGTACCTGGAGGCTTTTGCCACCGCCACCGCCACTGCCACGGCCTCGGGAGTTCCCAACGGTGAAGACAGCCCTCCACAGGTGCCCCTCTTACCACCACCGCTGCCACCGCCTCGGCCTGTCGCCCGCCGCAGCCGCAAGCCCCGAAAAGCCTTCCTGCAAACCAAGGGGGCCCGGGCGAACCACCTAGTACCGGAGGTGCCTGCCGCAGTGCCCACCCATCCCATGACCTACGAGGAGGAAGAAGTGGGCAGAGTGGGCAGCAGCGGGGGCAGTGGGCTGGGTGACAGCTACAGCCCTCCCACAGGGACTGCCTCACCGCCAGAGGGGCCCCTGAGCTACGAGGGCTATGAGGGTGAAGAAGAGGAGGAGGAGCTGGTTTATCCCCCAGCCTATGGGCTGGCACAGGGCAGTGGGCCCCCGCTGTCCCCAGAGGAGCTGGGCTCGGATGAGGATGCCATCGATCCTGACCTGATGGCCTATCTAAGTTCTCTGCACCAGGATGCCCTGGCACCGGGCCTGGATGGCCAAGACAAGCTGGTTCGTAAACGCCGCTCCCAGATGCCCCAGGAGTGCCCAGTCTGCCACAAGATAATCCACGGAGCAGGCAAACTGCCTCGCCACATGAGGACCCATACGGGTGAGAAGCCCTTTGTCTGTGAGGTCTGCGGCGTCCGCTTCACCAGGTGAGCACCAAGTAGGGAAGGGGCCAGCAGGGGTGGAGGGTGTTGGGGTATGAGAGCTGAGTAGATACAGGTGTCCCTAGAGAGATGAGAGTGCGAGAGTGCGTGTAGAGTGACAGGAGAAAGTGTGGGGAGGTCTGCTGCCTAAGAAGGCCATGCTGGAGGGAGCAGTAACAATGGCAGGGCCCAGTTAAACTGGAGGCAAGTGGTAGGGCGTGCTGGAGGCAAGAATGAGTGGTGAGGAATGGGAGTGGAACAAGGCCTGGGAGCATGACCAGGATGAGCCGGATCCCATCCTGACCACCTCCCTTGCCCCCTCCACCCCTGCCGTACCAGGAACGACAAGCTGAAGATCCACATGAGGAAGCACACAGGAGAGCGGCCCTACTCGTGCCCGCACTGCCCAGCCCGCTTCCTGCACAGCTACGACCTCAAGAACCACATGCACCTGCATACGGGGGACCGGCCCTATGAGTGCCACCTGTGCCACAAGGCTTTCGCCAAGGAGGACCACCTGCAGCGTCACCTCAAAGGCCAGAACTGCCTAGAGGTGCGCACCCGGCGGCGCCGCAAGGACGATGCACCGCCCCACTATCCACCGCCCTCCACCACCACCCCATCTCCTGCTGGCCTCGACCTCTCCAATGGCCACCTGGACACCTTCCGCCTCTCTCTGGCTCGATTCTGGGAGCAGTCAGCCCCCTCGGGGCCCCCAGTCTCCACCCCAGGGCCCCCTGATGATGATGAGGAGGAGGGGGCACCCACTACACCCCAGGCTGAAGGTGCCGTGGAGTCCTCTTAAAAGAGGCACGAGTGGCCGAGCTGGAGCAGCAAAGGCGGGGGACACCATGCCAAGCAACGGGAGCAGGCAGGACAGACAGAGCACAGATCAGAGGCTGTGAGCCTTGCTGTCATCAGCGTCCTGCCAACCCCTTTGCCCCAGAGCCCTCATTCCACTTCAAAGCTGAGGTTTGGGGCCAGGGTCTCCCTGGATTGGGACGATCCCCACGAGCATACATATATTATGTATATATTTACAGCTCTGTTGTACAGGTGGGCTCCCTGTCCCCAGCTGCTCCTGGGGAGCAGAAGCAATAATGTATTTCTGATTTGTGGGGTCCCACTTCGGCTATGCGGGTTTCTAGGGGGCAGGGGCTTGGGACCAAAGCCTTGCCCCTGCTCCCATGCCTCTTGGGGGTTTTGGCTGTGTATGGGGGTGAAGGACTCCCCTCCCTTCCGAGACCCCTCCTTCCTGGTTTCTGTTCCCTTTTCCCAGCAGCGAATTATGCAAAAGGGGTGGCAAAGGAAGGGTAGGTGGGGAAAGCAAGGTGGAAGCTTGAAAAAAGGTGGGGGGACTGGGCCTGTAAGGAAGGAGCCATCCCAGTCCCCTCCGCCCTGCTCTGGCGCTGAGTCATGGGGTCCTGGAGAAGAGGGGCGGGGTGGCCGGATCGGCTCGCCCGCCCCTGGGGGCAGCGGCAGGGCCCCGCCCGGCCTGGGGAGCCGCTGCAGTGCGCCGGGCTCCCTTCCTCCTCCCTCCGCGTCCCCGGGCAGGGAATGTCTTGTTCCCGCCGCTCCCTCCCCGGGGCCAGAGGGCAGGGCGGGTCGGGCGGCGTCTCCCCTCTTCTCCTCCCCACCTCCTCCCCGCCCAGGTGCGAGCCGGAGCCGCCGCCACCGCGGCCGCCCCTGACTCACGCCGCCCCCGGGCTGGCGGGGCGCAGGGTGTGGGACCGGGTGAGGGGTTGTGGAGCCCGGCGGGCAGCGGGGGAGCCGGCGCCACCTGGCGGCCGAGCCGTGAGCGGCCGGGCGAGCGAGCGAGCGCTCCCCGCGGCGGCTGGGCGCCGGCTGTCTTCCTGCACCCCAGGAGCCCCGGCCCGCAGGCGGCGCCCCCTCGCCAAGGCAATGGGCTGCGGGCCTGTGGGAGGGGGACCCCTTTTCAGATCCTTGCCAGCCGGGGTTCCTGTCGGGCAGAGGAGAGGAATCCCCTCACTTCCCCTAGGGTTGAATCCACCCCCATCTGTACATAGCCTCTTCTGTTGGTCTTGTTGAAATCTAGTTTCAGATTTTTAACTCCTCCATTCTGCTGTGGGGCCGGGGGGCGTCCCCGACCCCTTCCTCGCTGGGTGCTGGACCCCCATTGCGGCCTGGGCTCCGCCTTGCACTATTTTCCTTCCTTGGCCTGGGGGCCCCTCCTCCTCCTCAAAAGGAGGCGGTTCAGGGGCCCGGTGCTCTCCCCCCTTCCTATGCATCCCCATGCCCATTTGCACAGCTGCCCAGGTACCCCCGACAGTGGGGAGGGGTCACAAGGAGGGGGTAGTGGGACCAGTCCCTGTATCTATTTAAAAAGTGATGATGTAATATATTAGGGTGGGAGGGGAGGTCGGGTGTCCTGGGCCTCACCTTGGCATTTCAGGTGATGAGGGAGCCCAGGGCCGGGGAGACCTGGGGCCTGGCCCCAGAGAGTGGGACAATGTGGCTTCCCCTCTCCCCACTTGCGGCTTTCCCAGTCAGTGCCTTAGAGGGGGACGTGTCCCCCCCCTCCTGTTCCCTTCCCCTAGCCCTGCCCCCCTACCTCGGGTGTAAACGACAGGAAGAAATAATAATTTAAGATTCACACTTGTGTCCATTTTTGGTTCCTTTATTTTGGAGTGGATGGGAGGGATCAGGAGGAGAGGGAGGTGAGAGAGGGCTCGAGAGTTCCAAGGCCAGGAAGGGGGCTGCTGGGGGCGGGGGTCTGAGGGGATGGGAAATGCTGGCAGACCTGGGCTTCAGGCAGGAGCCACGGCTGTGTGCTACGCCTGCTAAGGCCCCTTCTCATTCAGGTCACTAGGGAGCAGAGAGAAGGGAAGGCTCTCACCAATGTTTTGTTTTCACAGGTGTGTCCCTGCCCCTGCCCCATCTGCTGGGCTCCAGCCTCTGTTATTTACCAGCCGCTCCTGCTCTCCTAGCCCCTGGGGCATAGCAGCCCTAAGCTGGAGATAACTCCTGATTTTAGGCTAATGCTGAGGGGGATAGGTGGGCAGTGACTTGCCCAGGGTCACGTAGCTAGTAAGGGCAAAACCACTAATGACCTCAGCTGTCACCCTGCTCTGGGCTCAGCTGCCCCTGCTGACCCAGCCTTTTACCTTCCCTGGGGCTCTGTAACCTCTGAAAGAAATATGTGCCTCCCTTTGCTCCCCTGGGCTCAGCGACCTCCACGGCCTGCTCACGCTGGAATGTACCCAGGACAGACTCCTTTGCAGCGCCCACAAGCACAGGCAGCTTCGCCTTCTCGTTCCCAGCTGGCCCAGTGTTCCTTACAAAGCCCTTAGCTATCACAACAGCTGTATCACTGGCACTATGACAGCGAATCCTTCCAGACACCTTGCCACATCCACCCAGGTTGACAGAATTGGACTTGGGCTGCTCCTGCGGCCCAGCAGCCTCCCCATGGGAGGACCTAATTCTCTGGCTTTCAGTCCTTCGCAACCTTGGCCCCAGTGACCTTCACCTCAGCCTCAGCCTCCCCCAGTCAGACGTCCTTCGTCCTTCTCATCCTCGGCCTCTCAGCAGACTCATCCGATCAAAGCTCTGAGCCCCTCTGTCCTGCCAGTTCTTCTGGCCACCGCCCTGCCCTGACATCTCACCATGACGACCCCTGGACTGCCTTGGGCCTCGGCTCCTTATCTTCAAGGCCCATCATCTCAGACTCTCTTAGCTGAAGACACCCCACTTCTCATCTTATTCTTCCCCTGACCTACCCAGAAAAAAGCCCTCAGCCCTGGAATCCTAGTCATTGCTGTCACATTTGCCAAACAAGACCACATGAGCGGGGACACTGGAGTAGCTGTCACAGCTTCGGGTGTTCAGTATCAGCGGGCCTTTAACACTACCTGGAAATCCCTTCTCTCCCCACATGACCCCTTGGCACACTCCCCACGGCAGGTACTTCAGCCTCCACCACCCATGCCTGAGACCTTTACGCCACTGCCAGCCGCCCGCTCGCTCTCTCAGCAGGTGCCCTTGCCTCCCACTCCCCTCTGCCTCGGCCATGTCTGTGCCTGCTAAGGCCACCTTGTCCCATTGGCTTAGCCCCCCCGCTCCTTTTTCAGTGCTCTCCTTTTCCACTTCCTGTCCTTGGATCTAGAAACATTTGTTAATGCTGGGTCCCTTGCAACTACTCTGGTGTGTTACACACGACTACTCTTGTGCATAACTCTCTTCACTATCAAGCTTCCTGTCTGTAACTACAAGAGTTACTATTTTGAAGGAACTCCCAAACTTCTGGCAGCCGCAATGCAGAACATACATCCCCTCTTTCTGGGTCCGCTCTACTAATCACCCCTCAATCTGTCCTGATCTGGTTTTGGCCTTCATGAAATATGAAAAGTGTCCCCACCAGTCACACCAGTGATCCAGTGGCTGTCCCTAGTCCACACCCTGCTCATCACCTTGCAACCTACAGGCTTTCGAGTTCCACTCTTCTGCTTTCTTGAGCCCCTGCTTCCCTCAGGTTGTGATGCACTCCTCAGGGTTTGGGCCTCATCCCCTTCTCTGCTGCTGTGCCCTTCACCAGGATGATAGTGCATCCTCCCGAAGTCTCCATGTCAACATCCCCAGGAGAGACACCTCCAGCCCCAGCCTTGCTCCTTTCCAGCCACACCCTGGGCACCTGCAGCCGGACACTCCACAGACACTTCACAGGCCTCCAGCTGGGCCAGTCCTCTTCCCCAGGGCCTGTTTCTCCTCCTGCCCCAACACCTGCCAAGTCCCAAGCATGGATCCCAGTCACTGTCAGGACCTGGAACCACAGGCTGCCACCAACCTCTCCCAGACTGCGACAGCCTCTGCCCAGCCTCCACACTGCCTTCTCAGCTTATGGTGTTGAAAGACAAATGCCAATATTTCACTTTCCAACCTAATTTTTCAAATGGCAAGGAAGGCCTTGTCTATCTCCCCCCACCTTGACTTCAGTCTCACCTCCCAGCATTCTCTGAGGTCTCCACCTAAGCACACAACCTCATACACACCCCAGGCTTTATTTGCCGCCTGAATCTCTCATTCTCCAAACTCCCACAGACCTCCCTCTCCATACTTTCCTCCATTTAGCCTGACAAGGCTCAGGTTGCCACAAAACTAAGCTCATTTTCCCCCTCTCCAAAGCCTTCCTTTACCAGGACTCTCTGCACAGGTGCTGTCTGTAGAACACTGCCTCTCCCTTGGACAGTGAGCCCCTGCAGTGAACCCCCTGATCCAGAGCGGGCACCCAGCAAACCCTCAGTTCCTTCCCCACCTTGCATGTCCGTGCTCGGCCCTAGCACAGGTCCAGGCACCAGGAAGCCCACTGTAAATGTGACAGAAAAACTGCTTCCCATTCCCAGGGGCCAGCTCCTGCATTCCCTCACCTGGACCCGGAGCTGGACTCCTCTGAGTGGCTGCTGTCCAGTGCTTCCTGGAGCTGTTGCCACAGGATTGGTTCCTCCTCAGGGGCCCTCCTTCCAGCCACAGTCAGCCATAGTGGGGGGCCCTCCTCGTCGCTGGAGTCCCTGGAGAAGCCCCCATCTCAGGGCTCACAGAGGCTACCCCCACTGCTCCCACAGACTACAGTCACTGAAAGACTCACAGCTCTACGTCCAGGCCCTCCTGGTAGGAGAGGGGAGCGGCACAGATGGAGCAGGTGCTGCCCAGGAGGCGGTAGCAGTCTTGGCAGTAGCGACCTGCAGGAGGCAGGAGGCAAAGAGAACTTGAGTCACCCGCCCTGTCCCTGAGCTCTCTGCTTTCCAGTCCCTGCCTCCCTGTCCCACCCCTGGAGGGACCAGCCTTGTCCAGTGTGCATGCTGGGGAGCTGCTACAATGCCCCTTGCATGCAAATTCTGTTCACAGCCAAGAAACCAAGGAGAGCAGGGAGGAGATGGGCTACCCGAGGGCTCTAAGCAGATGGAAACATGTATAGCCATGAAGGGAGGGGACAAAAGGTGAGGCAGGGCGAGGCTGATGGTCATATGCAGATATGGTGAGTGCCAGCAGACAGGGGCATGCTCCAGAGGTCTCACCTTGGCACCCTGGGGTACTGCAGGATACAAAGCTGTCTGTGTCCCCTTTCTCTGGAGGCCGCCCACAGCCCAAGCAGTAGGCCTGGTGCGGCTGAAACTGGTTGATCAATGGTCTCAGCCATGGGCTCCTGGGAAGAGGCATCAGACACAGGACCAGCTAGTCTCACCCTCCCCACACCAGCACCAACCTCCAAACAGCTGCCTGCCACCTCTCCTCCATCCTTCCGCCTCTCCTCCATCCCTCCGCCTCTAGCAGCACCTGCTCTATTGCCCTGTCTTCCTTCCTCTCCTCACTCCCACTCCTAAGTGTTCTTGTCCCAAATTCTCCCTTGCAGGGTGTGGAATGGGCACCCTCTCTAACCAAACCTCTAGTCACCTAGGGAGGACAGTGGACCCTCTGACCACTGGCTCCTTTTCCGTCCCCTTCACCACACCCAGTAGGGGAGGGCAGTGGGCTCACCAGCTGGCCAACACCTGGAGGGGGCTTGCGTGGCCCTGGTCAGCTGCCCGGCGCCTCACTGCTCGGTGCAGGGCGGCCAGCAGGTTAGTTCGGCGGCTCAGAAGTGTGTTGTAGAGGTAGGAGATCCTTTCCTGGTGGGGGAGATTGGGGAGAGTGGCTGAAGTTCTCTGAGCTCCCCACTGCCAAGACAGCGCACGTAGTTCGGCACCTCGGGCAGAGTAGGGACTGGCATGGCCGGGGCCCCCTCACCTGTTCACGGGATGGGTAGTAGGAGGCGCAGATGACCCGCCGCAGTCGGCTGACGTAGCCACCACACAGAGTAACGAAGAAGCACAGACCGTACATGGCGCCTGAAGCACAGAGGCCCAGTGAGCACTGCGCCGCAGGCCCCAGCACTGGCTGCGGCACTCCCACCTGCTCCCGGCCCCCAGGGCCCTTGGGCTGTGGCCACACCAATGACTTTGTAACTGGTGGTATCTGGCTCGGAAGGCCGCAAGAGGCAGCGCCGGGACAAGATGCTGACGTTGCCTTGCTGCAGGATGTCGAAAGCTGACACCAGGTCGCGGTAAATATTCCCAGTGTATCCCGTCCCTTCCACGGTTATGGACACTAACACGGGGCCTGGCACAAAGACACTGGGTGAGGAGCACACACAGCAGGTACTCACTCTGTTGCACAGAGAATAGGCACATCTATTCATCCGTGGAAGGCAATGCCCATACCCTCAGCCCAGGACCTCTGAGGCCCAAGCACCCTCAGTGTGTCCTGAGGCCTGACCTCAGTCCTGGACCTGAGGACTGGCTCCCTGGTTCAGCTGGGGCCACTGGTGCCTGGCCTGCCTGCTCCAGCCATCGGATCTGAGATTCACCCCACCCCTCCCCACCTCTCCATGACCACCCAGGAGCACTTATTTTAAAGCATTTGCTGAGTCAGAAGTGGTGGCGCATGCCTGTGATCATGGCTACTCAGGAGGCTGAAGCAGGAGGATCAAAAGTTTGAGGCCCCTGGGCAACTTAGAGAGACCCTGTCTCAAAATAAAATTTAGAAAAAGGGCCAGGGATGTAGCTCAGCGTGAAGACCGGGGTTCAATCCCTATTACCACACATACACACACACACATACACACACACCCCCCATCATGTACTGACTATGTAGCAGGCACTGGACTAACTGGATGTTTGCTTGGGGTTTAGGGTTTTGATTTTTACTTTTTCTGCACATTTTTACATTAGTTTTATTCCTTGGCTTGTGGCAGTCTCAGTCAGTCTAGCAGGCACCGAACACACAGTCTCCAGTCCTTACAGTGACCCAGAGAGGTCATCCCCTTTGTTATCCCATTGTTCAGATGAGCAAACTGCGGCTCTGAGAGGTTATGTAACTTGCTTGAAATCATTGCCTGATAGAGGACAGGGCCAGAATTTGAACCCAGAACAGTCTAACCTAGAGCTTGTGTCTTTAGTTACTCTGTTTTGGCGTTTTTGTTCTGTTTTGATTTTGGTTTTTTGTAGGGTTTTTTTGGTTTTTTGTTTTGTGCCAGGGATCGAACTCAGGGCCTTGTGCTTGCTAGGCAGGCACTCTAACCACTGAGCTAAATCCCCAGCCCCTTGTTTTTGGTTCTGAGATAAGGTCTTGCTATGTAGTTCAGGCTGCCCTTGAACTCTCTATGTGACCCCTGAACTTGCAGAAACCTCTTGCCTCAACCTCCCCAGTGCTGGGATTACAGGCGTGCCCCACCATGCCTGGCCTCAGTTGCTCTGTATTATGACCTTGACCTGGGTAGAGGTGTTACCAGGCAGAGGAGGGAGCTGGGAGAGGTTGAATGCCGGTGACATGTGGACATCCTGGTAGTCCCCAGGACAGAATGTGAGGAAGAGGAGAAGGCGGGGAGGGGGGCACAGGAGCAGGAGGGCTGGAGCAGGGTCCTGGGCCACAGGCATGGCAAGCACTCACTGCGGGCCACGATCTCCCCCTGAAGATGGTACCGGGCCAAGTCCAGTACCCAGAAGACAGCATAGTCCAGGAAGACCAGGAGCAACATGAGGATGACATGTTGCATCAGGCTGAAGAGCTCCAGGATGTAAAAAATTCGCTCCCATCGGGAGAGGAAGATGGAACCTAAGGAAGCAGAGCAATCTGGAGGATGGTGTCCAATTCTCCCACCCACTGGGCCCCGGATCCCAGAATGGGGTGTGTATTCCTGGGCTTGTTTGCTCATGCAGAAGATAGAAGAGAGAGGGTGTGAAGACTGTGGGCCAGGCTGGGAACCTTTAGTCAGTGCCAGGGGCCCATCCAGGCTCTAGGACCTTCCCTGCCTGTGCCCAGCACTTAGGGTCAGGCATGCGCCTGGGGGACCCCTGGCTTCAGGCCCTCACCAGGCTGGATGTAACGTCTGGCCTCATGGGCACTGAGTGGCAGCACTGTGGGCAGCCCTGCCAGGGAGCGCACGGCCTCCATGCGCAGGAAGCGGCTGGTGATGTAGATGTTGTCAAAATCATCCCAGTTCAGGTAGGCATACCGGTAAAACAGGGCTCTGTAGGGAAAGCGCATGGGAGGTCTCTCAGCACCTGCGCCAGACCCTGGGCACCCCACCTGGCCCTCAGCCTTCTGGGATGCCAGGCTAAGCTGGCCTCAAAGCCCTCACTGAACGTAGAGGAGCGTGAGCAGCAGGGGCGTGGTGTAGCCCATCAGAGCCAGGGCCTCACGGAAGCGGTGCAGCTTTAGGCTGACGGCCTCGTGGAGGTCCAGAGCCACCTGAGAGAGGCTCCGAGAGGCATTGAGGTCCACAGAGAAGTAGTGAGTGGTTGTCATGTTGAACTCAAACTCCTGACGCACCCGGTTAATCAGCTTCATCACGGCTGGAGCCAGCAGGAGACAGACATGAACAGGGAGAGTTAGTGGGTGTGGGGGGCAGCCACAGCCTAAGAGTCACAAGGTTCACAGCCAGCCAAAAACCCCAGGGCTTGGGCCTACTGTGGACTGGAAAGAAGATAGGGCCTCCACCAGTGCCACCACCAGCAGCACATGCTCAGTGCCCAGCATTATGGCTGGCACTTGATAGAGGCCTGTAAAGAATGATCTATATGCCCTGTGCTTGTAGGGGGGTAGCCTTGGTCCTGTTCTCATTTCCTGATCTAAAGTCAGGTTTTGCTAAGGCACCTCTCTCCCTCCCTGGGCCTCAGTTTCCTAATCTGCACAGCATGGACATGGATGTTCTTGCTTCTCATTTATGGCCTGACAGGGGCTGGGAGGGGCCACTCACGGGTGCCGATGGTCTTGTGCAAGAAGGGCTGGATGTACTTGGGGATGATGCAGAACACCTGGACCACTGAGAGCCGAGACTGCAGTGTCAGGAGGAGAGGCGGAGATACAGCCGCCCCAGCCCTCTGGGACCTGCTTCTCACAGGACTTCGCGCTTTTCCTATTGGCCTCTTCCTGTTGCTCCTCCCCTAACATTCGTCCCTCCCTCCTCCCTACTCCTCCGTCCTAAGCCCAGCATCCTCGTGGTTCACTGTGGGTCCCCCTGGGCCCACCCTCCTGCTTGACCCTGCCCATCCCCACCCCCACCCTACCCCCTCTCGCTCCTCCCACTGCAAGCCCCTGGCTTTCTCACGGCTGGCAAGTCCACACAGCACCAGTTTGAAGGGCATGAGCACGTAACACAGGTGGTAGGCTTGTGGTATGACCTTCATGCAGTTGTCTTTGGCGTCATCAAAAACCCGTGCACACTTTGAGTAAGGGTTGCCCAGCTCTGAGTTGCAGACGTCGCCAATGTGGAGGAGCCAATACCACACGTTCCTCAGGGCCCTGGCTGGGGACAGTTGTGGGGCTGGTACCCAGGGACAGAGTCCCACAGCCCCTCCTCAGAGGTGTGGGGAACACCAGCTGGAACCCAGAGCTGGAGAGGCCCTAGGTTGGGGCCCCATTGGACTGTATCCAGTAGGAACTTTCAGCACCCTCCAAGTCCAGCCATGCCATGTGCTCACCCACATGCTTCACGCCATCCATGATTGAGCGAAAGAACTTGCGGATGCGGTCAGCTACCACTTTAGCCCTCTGAGCAATAGCTTTAATCTTGTTCAGGGCACCTGCGAGATGAGGGGCAGGAACACTGTGGGG
The DNA here is from genome assembly GCA_004026905.1 of Hystrix cristata. Taxonomy (NCBI): domain Eukaryota; kingdom Metazoa; phylum Chordata; class Mammalia; order Rodentia; family Hystricidae; genus Hystrix; species Hystrix cristata. The sequence continues at coordinate 44,663 of PVJO010009721.1, read as the reverse complement.
CCTTCTCCTCTAGAGGCCAGTTCTTACCATTACCCCTGCTAGGGAGTGGAGAGGGAGGTGGGGAGCCTGGATACTGAGGTCTGCAGAGCAAGACACCAGAGACCAAGGACATGAGGGTTTAGTTGGATCCCTAAGTCTCTTTCAAGGCTGGGTGCTTTGAGGTTAGGACACAGGATTGAGGCAAAGAGCTGCAGACAGTGCAGAATGAGAGGATGCAGAAAATGAAAGAAAGACAGGGTTGGGACTTACTGACGAGGGGCTGCCTGACCCGCTCCAGCACCTCCACAGTCTGGTTCAGGGCCAGCTCTGCCCCACAGGCAACAGCCTCACTGGCCCGGGAGAAGTTGTGCAGAGTGTTGGCACAAGGCCCTTGCAGCACCAGCCCAAAGGCAGCCACCAACAGCAGCATCCGGCCATGCCCTGGGGAAACAGCTTCACACATAACAACAAGGTCCTTGCACACAGCCACCCTCTGCCCCGAACGTGCCCGTCACCCCGCATGCTGGGCTCACTGGAGAAGGCCTGGGGCAGCATCAGAAAGACAGTGGTTCGGACCTGGCGGGAGAACCCCATCCCCAGGCTAAGGAAGGCGGCCAAAGTGACAGTGCCCACCAGGCAGCTCCAAGGGCTGTGCTTCTCTATCAGCAGCTCCAGAAGCCCATAGGCTGTGGCCAAGGACAGTCCCAGGGTGAAGCCACCCACACTGCGGACCACAGCCCGCGCCCTGTCAGGCTCCTCTGCCCCCAGGGGCAGCACGACATCCCCCACAGCTTTGGGCATGGCTGCTGGGACCAAATGCACCACCGTCTCCAGGAGAGGCCCGGTCTCTGGGGTTCTGGAATCCTTCACCTATCCTGAGATTCCGGAGGGCTTGGACTGTGTGTGTCTCGGAATCCCTCACCTGTTCCGAGGACTGGGGAGAGAGAGTGGGTCTCCAGTCTTCTCCCACATCTCAGAGCTGAGGGACTGAAAGACACAGCAGACTGTACAGAGGCTTTGAGTGAGGCGGGGCGGCCCCTCCCTTCTCTCCCAGGATGGCGCATCTAAAGAAAGCTTTGAGGAGACTGCTGGGGTCAGAGAGGGTTCCGCAGAACAGACTTTCAGACATTCAACATCATCAGAGCGGAGCAAAAGGGCAAAGAAGGAAACCAGCCCACACCAGTGAGATGGACACCAAAGACCCCTTCCCAGCGCACCCTCCTTTCCTTCTCTCTCTCTCTCTCTCTCTCTCTGTCTCTCAGCAGAGTCTCACCATATAGTTCAGTAGTTCAGACTGGCCTTGAACTCATTATGTAGCCCAGGCTGGCCTCAAACTCACGATGATCTTCCTGCCTCAGCCTCCCACAGGCATGCACTACCACACCCAGCTATTACTTTATTTTGAGACAAGGTTTCGCAAAGTTGCCCAAGCTGGGCTTGAACTTGTCAACCTCCTGCCTCAACCTCCCAGAGTGCTGGGATTGCAGGTGTGAACCACCACACCTGGACTTCTCTCCCTTGCTCCTGTCCCACTTCTTCTTCTTCAAGGTCCCTTATTCTCCTCCAGGGTCTCCCAAGTTCCCGGCACCATCCTCCAGTCTCCCCCAGCCTCTACCCCTACCAGTCCCTAACCCTAACCCTGTCCCAGCCAGGAGAGAGGGCTGTGAACCTAACTGTCCACCTCTCAGCTGTGCAGAAGCTTCTGAGCTGGGGGCTGCCAGACGCCTGCAACCGGTTCCTGTGGCGCCAGCCAGGCGAGTTCCCTGTCACCGCCTTCCTGCTGGGGGCTGGAACTGGAGGGCTCCTGGCCATAGGTGAGTGTGGACGCAGGAGGTTGGGTGGGCAGGGGCTGGACCGGGGCTGGGGCCGAGCCGTAGATCTTCAGCTTCACCTGGGGCCCTCAGGTCTCTTTCAGCTCCTGGTGAACCCCATGAACATCTATGAAGAGCAGAAGATGGTGGTGCTCTATGGCCTGGCGGGTTAGTACCAGCCCAAGGCTGGGGTACATGAGGGCCTGGGGAGCACAGCCCAGTTCTGGGTGCCTGGGGAGTCCAAGCTTAGTCATTCCGTATGTCGGCACCTCTTGCCTTCAGCCTCCTCTTGGGCTTTAGGGGGAGTCCGGGGGGATGAAGCCCCCACCCAAGGCGGCACAGGCCTTGTCTTCAATGAGTCTCCCCAGTCCAAGGGGCACCCCACAATCCAAACCCCACCACGCTTCCTGACCTCTCTGGTTCATTTCCTGTTTCTTTGGAGAAATTTAGTTCACTCATTCATTCATGCATTTGGCCCTTACTGAGCACCTTGCTTGAGGATGCAGCATGACAGGACTGACAGGCACTGCAGGGGTGGGGGAGAAAGACAACAACAACAAATAACAGCTTTTCTGGGTCTGGGGGTAGAGCACTTTCCTGGCGTGTACAAGGCCCTGTGTTTGGTCCCATTCCCAGAACCACGGAACAACACACAGGCACACGCGCACGCACACACACACACACACACACACACACACACACACACACACACACTGTGTGTGGGCAATCGAGAGTATTTCTGATGGCGACAAGTGGTATGAAAAGTGTACAACGGGACCCCAGACGTGAGAGAACTCGGCTGGAGCCAGCTTGAGCAATTAGGGAAGGCTTGCCAAGGAAGGCGATGTTGTGGTGAGGTGGGGCACCTGCCACTGACTGACATCCCCAGCCCCGAAAGATGAGATCTGAATGGAGACCTGTGGCTGCAAGATCAGAAAACCCACCTAAAAGTGGCTGAACCATAGAGAAAGTTTATTATCTCACAGAACAAAAATCAAAGTAGGGTGGTTTCAGAGTTTTGATAACTCAATAGCTCAATAACCCCATCAAAAAGCCAGGTTCCTTCTGTCTTTTCTCTCTGCCACCTGCAGTACAGCCTGTCAGCCACTTTCCTTCAGGTCACAAAATAAATGGCTGCAGCAATTCTTTTTTTTTTTTTTTTTTTTTTTTGGTGCTGGGGATCAAACTCAAGGGCCTGTGTTTGCAAGGCAAGCACTCTAACCACTGAGCTAAATTCCTAGCTCTGGCTGCAGTAAGTCTAAGCATCACATCTTTTTTTTTTTTTAAGTATATGTTTGCAATATATAATCATTATATTCATCTTGGGGAGTTGGTACATATACATATGGAATCATTTTACTCCCTCCTGTCCTTTCTCCCTCCTTCCCCAGATACCCTTCCCACCTCCACAGAGTCGGGCTCCCAGTTTCTTGCCATAGTTTTATTTTGGTCTTTAAATTATTTATATTTTGGGTCTCTCATATTAGAGAAATCATGTGATGTTTAATCTGCCTCTGCCTTATTTCTTATTTTTCATTTTCTTTGTTTTTGATTTGTTTTGTTTAGACAGCGTCTTGCTATGTGGTTCAGGTTGGCCTTGAACTCACTATGTAGCCCAGGCTGGCTTTGAACTCACCACAATCCTCCTGCCTCAGCCTCCCAAGTGCTGAGATTACAGGCATTCACCACCACGCCTGGCCTGGTTTTGTTTGTTTTTTTATTATTATATTTGCCGCTGAAGTGAGCACGTTTGTTTGCTTTTTAGTACGTTTTCAGCACACAGTGATTGCATTCATCATGAGGAGTTGGTACGTGTACGTTAACACATCTTAATTCTTTTTATGTCCCCTTCTCCTCCCCTCAGTCTGCCTTCCCTCCATCCCTTGGTTCCCTTCCTACTCCCTTCCTAACCCCATCCTATTAGATTTATTTCAGATTTATTTAATCTAGCATTATGATCTCAAGACCCATCCATTTGGAGCTGGGGATTTAGCTCAGTGATTAGAGTGCTTGCCTTGCAAGCACAAGGCCCTGAGTTCTATCCCTGGCACCACAAAAAAAAAAAAAAAAAGACCCATCTATTTTCCTATGAATGACTCAAAATTATCTTTATGACAGAGTAGTACTCCATTGTGTAAATACTGTATTTTCTTTATTCATTCTTCTGTTGATGGACATATAGGCCACTTCCATAATTTAGCTATTGTGATTTGTGCTGCTATAAACATCACATACATGCATCACTGTCATATGATGACTTTAACTCCTTCAGGATGACACCCAGAAGAGGTATAGCTGGGTCAAATGGAATTCCTAGTTTTAGTTTTTTGAGGAATCGCCATACTGATCTCCACAGTGGTTGTACCACACTCCCACCAACAGTGTAGAAGGATTCCTTTTTCTCCAGTACCTCACCAGAATTTGTTTTTTGTTCTTTTTTTTTTTTTCTTTTGGTGCCTGTGCCTGGGATTGAACTCAGGGCCTTTGCACTTACTAGGCAAGCACTCTAACCACTGAGCTAAATCCCCAGCCCCTTGTTTTTTTCTTGATGATGGCCATTCTTACTGGAGTAAGGAGTCGGCGCCGTTTTGATTTGCATTCCAGGCACCACATTTTCACATACAAAATGTCAAAGACCAGAAAGGAAAGGAAAGAGAATCCCTTCATCATGTGCCTTTTGAGGAACAGGGAACACTTCCCTATAATCTCCCCAGCAGGCTTCCTCTCACATCTCTGGTCAGAACAGCAACATGTGTCCTCCCTTGAACCTGTTCCAGGCAAGGGACATGGGTGAGCAGAAATAAGCTGGAGTCTTGGGTCAGGAGGCCAAGACATGGGACAAAGTGCTCTTTCTCTGGCCACGGTACTCACACATGGTCCCCACTGCCATCTTCCACACGAACCCTTAGCTTTCCGGCTGTTTTCCTTGGGCAGACTCAGCCTCCCTTCAGTTACCACTATCTCCTTGAGGGCGAAGTGGCCCAATCTCCTCTCCACCCTACTCCAGCTCGCACCTACCCAGCATCTCCCTCCCTGCTGCCTGTCACCCCAGCTCTCCAGTCCCCGGTCCTCGGCGAGGGGTCTGCTGCAGAGAGGGCTTGGCTAGCTCACTCACTTTCTCCTCCACTCCCTTCCCTTTCTGGTTCTTCCGATGGCAGAAAGGGGATTCAAAGAATGAGAGGACGAGGGACAGAGGCCTAAGTCGCTGATGCAGTTGTCCTAAATCTGCTGTCAGTGCACTCTGTGTGGCGGGCACTCAGCCAGACTGTCCTTTCCGGGGCTCTCTGTGGACCTCAGCACCTGGTTTCCCATAGAGGACAGATGAAGCCTCTTAGCTCCTGTGACTGCCCACAGCCTCTTCCTTGGGACCCCCGCCCCCGACCACAGGCTGCCTGGTACACAGGCGGCTCCAGGCCTGATGCCTTCTAAAGTACTCACTTGTCCCAGAGGAAATGCACACATTCCTGCCTGCCCAGCCATGAGAGCCACTCCTGCCCTGCCCCGATGAGAAGCGGGCTCCATGGAGGGAAGGCTGGAGCAGCTGGCGGGCTCTGCTGCTGGCCGGGAGTCTCTTCCCTTCCTGCAGCACAGTCCTGGGTTGGGGGTGTTTCGAGCTCCTGGGGTCTCTACAGACCTCTTCCTGTGCCTGCCTACACCAACCACTTGGCTCCCCCTGCAGAAAGTCTACATTTCTGGTCTGCTTCTGTGAACTGGTAGCATAGAGGAGCAAAATACGTTCTGCTCTTTTGCTCAGACTAAAACAGATACCCAGAGCTCCATGGGGCTCTATTAGAATGTAGGGCAACTATTTGTCAACTATTGTCCTCAGCTGGAGTCTTTGGCCAGAAGGCCAAGACCACAGAACAAGTTCCTTCCAAAGTCCTGTAATACCGTGGTTGGTTTAGACAGATCCAGACTCACCCCCAAGGGCCGGGGCAGGAACGGGCTGCTGCCCTTGAACAAAACCCAAGTTGTGTTAGTGAGAGAGAAGGAGAAAAAAACTGCTGGGTGGCACCAGACAGGGTTGGCCACAAACCTGTATGACTGGGTGGGGCTGCTGGCCCCAGGAATTGGGGAGGAGAACGCCTGCCTGCAGCCCGAGGTGGGGCAGGGCTGAGGAGGAGAGCTGGGGTGCTCCAGAGACTGCAAGAGAGCCTGTGTGGGGGGCCAAGGGTCAGGAGAATGAGGTCGTTTCAGAAGGTGACAGCAGCCAGATCTCCAGGACCTGTAGGTGGGCCTTGTCAGAGGAGTTTAGCTTTTATCCACCAAGTACAGTAGAAAGTCACAGGATGGTTTGAGGCAGGCAGGAGACGTGACCTGATTTATGCTTTTGGTGGGGGGCAGTGCTGGGGATCGAACTCAGGGCCTCGCGCTTGCCTGGCAACTGATTTATGCTTTTACACAGTCACAGTGGCAGCCCTTTTTTTGTTTTTCTTCTCAGAACTGGGACTTGAACCCAGGGAGCAATGAGCTCCTTTTTTGTATTTTTTATTTTGAGACAAGGTCTCACTGAGTTGCCTAGACTGGGCTTCAGGTTGCAGTCCTCTTGCCTCAGCCTCCCAGAGGGCTGGATTACAGGTATAGTTCCACACCTGGCCACTCGAGAGGTAGCAAGAGAGGAAGCAGGGAGAATAGTTCTAGGCCAGGGGCGGGAGGGGCGGCTCAGTGGTAAAGCTCTTGCCTGACATGTGCAAGGACCCAAGTTCCAAAAAACAACAAACACTCTAGTCCCAGTGAGAGATGATGGGGACTCTCACAGGACAGTGGAAATGGAGGGAAGTGGAAGGACTCGAGATTCGCTTGGGCAATCCTTGAGTGAAAGGTCCGTCAGCGCAGGCGTCTTCAGGTCTCTCTGACCAGCTGCTTACGCTCTGCTCAGGCCTAGATGCCATCCCTGCCTCCCAACAACATTTACTCATCTCCCGGGCCAGGTTGACACATCATCTCTTTGTCCAGCCTTCCCAGCCCCACCCCTCCCTGCAGAAATCCCCGTGCCTGCCTTGGCTCCCGGCTCCCCATAAGCACCTCCCTGATGCCTGTGCACACGGTGTGGTAGTCATTTGTTTACTTGTCTGTCTGTCTCTTTCTGGGTTACTGGCTTTGAGGCACTCACTGTCTCCTTGCAGAGACCACAGAGAAACACATGAAACTGCTCCAACATACAAGTGGCACGGGATTGAGAGCTAACAGGAGAAACTTAGCACTGCAGGTGTCAGAGCACTGGGAAAACCAAGGTGGGCTCTGACCTCTTGGACCCTCTGAGCATCAGCGCCTATTTCTAGAATTTCCCTCTTGCCCACTCTGCTACCTCATCACTTAGGATAAAGATGAATCCAGCCTGGATGTGAGAAGTGTTGGTGCCTTCCCTAACACAAACCTGCACGCTTATACACACACACACACACACATGCGCATGCCAATCACTGGCCACAACTCTTCCATCTGTAGCCATCTGTCCATGCCAGTCCAGAGACTGGCACACAGTCGAACTTTGAAAGTGGCTATTGAATGTATGACTGGATGGCCCAGGAGGCCCATTGGAGTCAGTGTAAACAGGGAGGAGGGACCAGCAGGGGCTGGCAAGGGCCAGGGCGGGCACGCTGGCAAACATGCAGCAGACGCTTCGCTTTGCCTCACCACCTACCTCCTGGGCTCTCCTGACAGGTTTGGGGGCCATAGGTTGGGGAACCTCCCCTCACATCCGCTGTGCCAGCCTCCTGCTAGTGCCCAAGATGCTGGGCAAAGAGGGCAGGCTCTTTGCCCTGGGCTACACCTTGGCTGCCATCTATGCAGGTGGGTGCATCAACTTGTCCCTGAGTGCTGGCTAGTCACCCTGGAGCAGTGACCCTGAGTGGAAAGGGTGGGGGTCTAATCCCAGCCGCTCCAATGTGCTGTGTGTTGGTGGGAGAGCTCCTCCCCATCTCTGGGCCTCCTAGTTTACACAGGTGAAAAAGTCCAGGATTGAATGCAAAGAATTCTCACAGGCCTACTTGGCCCCATCTCTGTACAATTCTAGAAGGTGTTCACTGCATGCAGAGAAGGGTTTGAAAAAGTACTGCCCTTACACAGAAGTGACCCCTGCCTCCTATTCCAGGGCCAGTGGCCAATCTGCGGCACAACCTCAATGAAGTGATAGCATCGCTGGGCTGCACCGTGGAGCTGCAAATCAACAACACCCGAGCGGCCTGGCGCGTCTCCACAGCCCCACTCCGGGCTGTGTTCAAGGACCTGCTGGTCAGGACCCTGCAGATCCCTCTCCTGGGGCTGAGTTCACTTGAGCTGGGGGCTGGGACCCTGGATGTAGTTTCCCAATGGGGACACTGCTGGCATTTTTTGCAGAATATGACCTGGTCCTAGGGCATCAAATGCCAGCAGAGCACCTCCAGTTGTTGGGATATGCCCCACATACATTTCCAAATACCTGAGTGGGCTGTACTCTGGGCAGCTGAAGAAGAATGATAGGAAATTGGGGGCCTTGGACTTTGAAAAGCAGGATTGGGTATTGGCAGGCAGGGGAGTACTGGAGAGGGGGGAGTTGGGAGACTGGGGCTGAGGGCTTCGGGAGTTGGAAACATTCAGACCACACAGCCACCTGGGGTGAAAGTCAGGGGTCTGGGGGAACCACTGACTGACTAGGAAGGATGTGGGACAGGAGGTCTGAAGAGGAGCTGGGGGCCTGGGAGGGAAGCGTGGCAGTTGGGGGAGACCTGCCCCGCACCGTGGATGGCTGGGGACTGAAGGGGAGAGGCTGTGTCTTTGGCCTAGCTCCCCATAAGCCCAGGAAGAGCCCAAAGCTTGGCAGGGGCAGAGAACAGGCTGGGGGTAGTGGCAGCAGCTCTAAACAGCCATCCTTCTCCCTTCTGCCCTTCTCCCTCATTCCTCCCTTCTTGCTTCCCTGCCCCCTCCAACCCAGGGCAGCAAAGAATCACTGAGAGCGGACACTCAAAACATCTCCACTGCCTTTGAGGACCTGGATGCCCAGGTGAGGAGTGAGGCTGGTTATGAGCCTGAGGATGCTGTGGACTCTGAAGAAATGGCCCAAGGAGCAGAGGCCCGGAAGGCCCCCAGCGCCAGGCTCCACCTGTCAACCCAGAAGATGTTCGAGTTGAAGACCAAGCTGCGCTGTTCCTGTGAGGGGGCGGTCCCCGCGCAGGCAGGGTGGAGTAGGCGAGGGTCCAGGTCAGGGTGCAGGCACCTCAGACACCCTGGCTTCTTTCCCCAGATGTGGTGAACAGGGCTATTCTCAGCTGCCATCACTGGTTTGACCGAAAGCACGAACAGTGTATGCAACGCATCTGGGTCCCGCTCCTGAACCACTTGCTCTGCCTGCCGATGAAATTCAAGTTCTTCTGTGGCATTGCCAAGGGTTGGTGCAGCAGCAGGAGGGTGGGCTGCACCACGGTTAGAGAGCCAAATCCTTGGGGACCATGATAGATGTGCAGGAAAGCCATAGGCAGAGGGCTCAGACTCAGTGGACACAGCACCTTGAGCCCACCCATCTACTGGCTGTTGGGTGACCCCGGTGAGTGACAGCAAAACTCTGAGCATCGTCTCAACTCGAAGACAGCCACAGTAAGGGGACTTCTCCGTTTAGGAGCTCTGGGGAGTAAGAGGATGATGACCAAGCAGCAAGTGAGGAACTGGCACACAGAGGAGCTACTCTGTGAATGCTGGCTGTCATTATTAGTGTTAGGGACTAATGCTTATAGTGAGGGACAGATGAAAAAATGGGAGCAGAGATCAGGCCTTGCTCCTGGGAGGAAGCCCCAAAGACAGTGACAACGGGCAGAGGGACAAAAGGACCCAATGAAGCTGGGTCTCATGGCACACGCTTGGAATCCCAGCACTCTAGGAGGATTGTGAGTTTGAGCCCAGCCTGGGAAATGGTAACTTAGCAGGCCCCTGCCTCAAAATTGTAAAAAATAAAGGCTGAGGATGAAACTCAGCACAAAGTTCCTGAATTTAATCCCCAGTACCAGGGAAGGAAAAAAAAAAAAAAAAAAAAAAAAAAAGAGCAGGGTGAGGAGACTCTCAGCAGGGCACGCAGGCTGCCAACCAGAGGCCCTAACCCTGTGCGACTGTCCCCAGTGATGGAGGTTTGGTGCCGCAGCCGTATCCCAGTAGAAGGCAACTTTGGGCAGACCTATGATTCCCTCAACCAGTCTGTTCATGGTCTGACCGGGGAATTTTCCGGCAATATTGACATCAAGGTAGGAGGCCGGGGCATGGGTGGTGGTGAGGGGGGCAGGTAGGGAGAGGAGGAGGGCATTAGGGACTCACAGGGTGTGTGGGTGGAATGGGCAGTCAGGTGTAAGGTAGTATAGGTGTAGGCACACGGGGTGGTCAGCAGACAGAGTGACACCTTCCAAAGGTCGCGGAGTGCACTCGCGGATATGAGCAGGTACCTGGGCTGGCACCTGAGCGTGTACGCGGGTCCCCCAGGAGGAGAAGCAGGCCGGGGTGCTGGGCCTCAACACAAGCTGGGAGCACATGAGCGCTGAGGTGCGGGACTACGTGGAGCGGCAAGAGGCCCGGCTGGAGTGGACCTTGGGGCTGCTGCATGCACTGCTGTCCTGCACCTTCCTGCTGGTCCTCCGAGCGTGAGCTACCACTGCCCCTGCCCCTGCCCCTGCCCCTCATCCACAGGGCTGGGAGGTGGAGCACAGAGCCCACCCCAGCTCTGAATCTGAATCTGAATGCCATTTACCTTTAACTTACCCTTTTCTTTAAGTTGGGTTTGTTTTGTACACAAAGTTAAAGGATGCATGGACATTATGTAAGAAGAAACAGTTACTCATGTTCCCATAATCTTAAAAGGGCAACGGTCTCCATTTATCTACCTCCTTCCAGCCTTTATTCTAATACCTTTTTTTTTTTTAACATTTAGCTTTGACTTTTGATTTTTCTTGCCCTTCATATTCCCCTTGGCTCTGACTTTGTGCCGTTTTTATCATTCAATTTTCCTTTCATTCCCTCCTGCCTGCTGCGTTGGCAGCTACTTTCCTTCCATTTAGAACAAAGTCCTCAACCCCACCCAGCCTGGCATCCGGCTGGGCCGCCTGGGCCTCACTCTGCTCTCATTTCCCCACTGACTTTTTGGACCCCTGAATCTCCATCTCTATGCCATCTCCACTTCAAATGCCTGAGCTGAGTGGGGCTGCACCAGGGCAGCCCAGGCCCCGTGGTCAGTCTGCTCCTGTTTGTGGGGCTGCAAGTGGATATGTGTATGCCTTGTGGGAGGAGAAAGAAGAAGGAACAACTTTCCTGCCTAGAAGATACTCTTGGTCTAGTTGAGGTGGTGAGGGAGATGTTCAAGGGCCATACTATGGACTGATCATCAGTACAGGTATAGGCCAAGGAGGTGCCCCTGGGAGGGCTGCACCCAGGCTCCAAAAGGTTGCAAGTGGGAAGCCATGGTCAAGAAAAAGAAGGGTGGTATCTTGGGCCAGGATCTTGGCATCCGCAGGGTGGAGAGTGAGAGGCTAGGGTGGGCCAAAGTGGGCATGAGCAGAAGGATCTGGAAAGCCACGCAGGGAGCCCCTGAACTCGGGTGGTTACAAGATGGACTGCAACTCGCTGGAAGCAAGGAGGCCCTGTAGGTCAGAGTTAGCCTGGCTGGGGTGGGGTGGGGCAGGTCAGATGACCTGAGATGGAGGGAGGAAGGGGAAGAGTTGAGCGGGTCTCAGAGCTAGCTTGGGAAGGGAAGGAAGGAGTCTTAGAGTCAAAACGCGCTTCCAGGCTTTGCGGCCTGGGTAAGGTTACTACTACTCACGGAAGGGACAGAGGTGGCAGCAAGCCGCGGCACGGCGGCAGTAGTTCTCTCCACAAGGGGGCGCTCCCGGACTGTCTTTACATTCCTGGTTATTTCTCACAGGCAGAGATGTGGATTTTTACAGGGTCCCGTAACCAATAGCATTGGAACTTATGTTTCACACTTCACAGAGTTTATTTAATATATTTTTACAGTTTTCAAAACATTTCCAACAATTAACATTTTTTTCTTAGGAAACTGAAGCATTATGTGGGACTTTGGGAAATACATGGAAGAGAGCTACATATGTGCGCACACACACACACACACACACACACACACACACACACACCCGGCACAGTCCAAAGGCCGAATCTGGAGAGGTGAAGCAGAATCAGAGCTTACGAGGGGATTCCCGAGGTCTGAAGGGATTGCCTGTCCCAGTGCCTCTGGTTAATGTTCATTCCTCAAGATGTGAGCCTCCCTCCGTCCCTTCCTCCATCCACACCTGCTGGCAAGCCCCCCTCATTTGCTCCCACCCTCCACTTCCACCACACAGCTGGAAGGCAGGGGCAGAGACCCAGGCCCGTGTCATCCCCATTGCCTGGCGCCATCCCTCAGACATGGGGGTGAAGCGAATGCTGGTTGGTCAGTTGAAAGGCTGCCCCAGGAGACTAGTGGCTGGGGTGGGTGAGCAGACCCTGCCGCGAGAGATGAAGACATCCCCACCATCTGTGCCCAGGTCCTTCACCTACATGGACAGCTATAACCAGGACATTCGGTTTGACAATGTCTACATCAGCACCTACTTCTGTCAGATCGATGATCGCAGGAAAAAGCTGGTGAGTGGGCAGGGCTCTGCTTCAGAGCATGCTGTGTGGTCTCCTGCTCCAGGAGGGCCGGGGGCAAGAGCGGGGTCCTCAGGGTCCCTACGTGGACAATTCTTCCCCAGGGTAAACGGACTCTGCTGCCGCTCCGCAAGGCGGAGAAGAAGGCCCTCATCTTCCCCTGGAAGCCCACTGTCCAGGCCTCAGAAATGAGCAATTTGGTGAGGATGGCGTGGGCAGCAGGTGTGGGTTACAGAGGCAGGCGAGACTTGGAGGGTGCAGGCCCAGACCACCCGAGCTCTTTTGCAGGCACGGGAGCTCCTGGAGATGCTGCCTGTCTTGCTGCTTCTGCTGGTGCTCTGTGGGCTCGACTGGGCACTCTACTCAGTCTTTGATACCATCCGCCAGCACTCCTTCCTGCAGTACTCCTTCCGCAGTGAGCCCCACTCATCTCCTGCCCATGCAGCCCCCACCCAAGCATCCTCTCAGGCTCCCTCCCTGCTGCCCAAGGCCCAGTCTCAGCCCTGTAACTGGACAGCTGTCACCAGAGGACATCAGTTACCCCTTTACCTTTACAGCAGGAAGGGGTTAGAGTTGAACAAAACCCCAGAAAGACTTGACCTTGACCCTGCATCCGCCGCCGGCTTCCATCCAGCTCTTTCCTGACTCCTCCATCCCCACCTGGTCCCAGGCAGCCATAAACTGGAAGTGAAGGTCGAGGGAGACTCCATGCTCGCCCGGCTTCTTCGGAAGACCATTGGGGCCCTGAACACTTCTTCAGACATGGAGGTGGAATCAAACAACATGCGTGAGTGATCCTGAAAGTTTGGATCAGAGGAACTGAGTGCTGGGGGCTAGCACTAGAGGAGTCCGAGGTAAAGGGCTGGGCAGCAGGCCTTGGTGGAGGAGAGATGGTGGCTGGCTTGTTTAAGTTGAGGGAATCAGAGCCAGGAAGATGCCAGGGACCAGCCTGGGTCAGAGAAGCCTTGCCATCTGAGGGTCACAGCCTTCGAGAACAGCACTGCCCGACAGAACCTCCCGCCATGATAATTTTCAAGACAGGTTCCACCTAAATCCTGCTGGCTGCAGTATTTGCCCCACAGCTCTGCAGGGTTATAGGCAGGCAGGGGGGAAGCAGGAGAACCAAGGTCTACCCTGCACCTCCCACTGGGGTGCTTGGGAGTTCAGCCAGGCCTGCCCTGAGCAGCCGGCTCACAGGCCCACCCACCCCCAGCCTGCCTGCCCCAGCCCGTGGCCCTGGATGCCAGGGGCTACTGGAGAGCTGCTTTCCCCATCGGCCTGCTGCTATGTCTCTGCCTGGCCCAGGCTTTCGGCTACCGGCTCCGGAGGGTCATCGCGGCCTTCTACTTCCCCAAGGTGTGCCCCCCAGGACGTCCCGCCCTTGCACACACACAGCTCTGTACCACCTCCATCTTCCTCCCTGGCATGTCACTACCATTGAACAGTCCTCTCTCTCCCAGAGAGAGAAGAAGCGGGTCCTGTTCCTCTACAATGAGCTATTGAGGAAGAGAGCAGCCTTCACCAAGCTGAGGCGGGCTGCCATCGTGAGGCGGGCCCAGCAGCAGAGGCCTCAGGTAAATCTAGGCCTACTCAAACTATGGGGATGGGGCATCATCCAGCACCCACCTGTGGGCCCAGCTTGCTGGAGCTGAGTCTGGCCTGACACAAGCCAGAGGCTCTGAGCTTCCAGCTCTGGAGCTAGGGGCAATGTTCATCTCTGTGCCCAGGGCTGACCCAGCCTGAGACATTCAGTAGGCCATCAAGAAGCAGGCAGAAAAGGGAAATGCACTTGATCTGGTCTGGTCAAAGGAAAGCAGAAGGGGCAAATTGCGGACTCACAGAATGCCTCATCCATCATCACGGAATTCCACATAGCATTGCCTCTGACCAAGAACACATTTTACAGCCAAAGAAGTGAGGCAATGGGCTCATGGTCATGGAATTCACTGGTCTTACCATGTTCCTCCACCACCCGGAAGCAGCTGGATTGATAGAAAGGTGGAACGGTCTTCTGAAGACACAGTTACAGCACCAGCTGGGTGGCAGGAGCTTGCAGGGCTGGGGCAAGGTTCTTCAAAAGGCTGCACACGCCTTGAATCAGCGTGCACTGTATGGCACTGTGTCTCCCATAGCCAGGATTGACGGGTCCAGGAATCAAGGGGTGGAAGTGGGAATGGTACCGCTCACCATCACCCCCAGTGACCCACTAGCAAGATTTTTGCTTCCTGTTCCTGAGACTATACATTCTGCTGGCTTAGAAGTCTTAGTTCCAAAAAGGGGAAGGCTTGCACCAAGGAGCACAGCAATGATACCCCTGAACTGGAAGATAAGAATCCCCCTGGTCATTTTGGTCTCCTCATGCCTCTGAGGAAACAAGCTGAAAAGGGAGTCACAGTGTTGTCAGGGGTGATTGACCCAGACCATCAAGGGGAAATTGGACTTCTACTCCACAATGGAGGAAAGGAAGAATATACTTGGAGTGCAGGAGATCCCGTAGGGCATATTACCTCGTATTACCATGCCCCGTCATTAAAGTCAATGGAAAACTACAACAACCTAACCCAGGCAGAGTGGCAAGCATTCCAGAACCTTCAGGAATGAAGGTTTGGGTCACTCCACCAGGGAAGGAACCAAGACCTGCTGAGGTGCTCGCTGAAGGCCAAGGGAATACAGAATGGGTAGTAGAAGAAGGTAGCTCTAAATACCAGCTACGACCTCGTGATCAGCTACAGAAATGGGGACTGTAGTTGTACTAGTCTCTCCTACATGATTCCAGTGTAATATAATATAGATAGCGGTTCAGCACTCTTACTGCATCTGGCTTATGGGTTGTAACCTGTGAGTGTCCTGTGTTGAAGCAGCTCTCTTGCGAATCATTGACTCTAAAGGTCACTAATAACACTGGGAAAGGAATTAGTGCGGTCCCATTTGTACGCAGGATAGTTAATAACATGTTAGGTGTAATCATGGGCTTGTTTTGTATCTGGAGACTGGTTTAAAGAAATGTGTCTGGTTGTCAAGTTGACAAGGGGTGGATTGTGATGGCTGATTGATTGTGTCAACTTGTAAGAGAAGCTTAACTAAATTAGTTCAGCAATTCTACACCCTAGGGTGTAGAAGATCCACCCTAGGCTGGCCCATTCTCTAGATGGTATAAAGGGGAAATGAAGAGGAATCTAGCCCGGCCGGTTTCTTTGGATCAGTTTCACTTCCTTTGGAGGAGCTCCAGACCTTCACCTGAATACTTTGGACCTCTAGATCTTCACCTGGACCCTTCAGACCTTCGCCTGGATCCTTCAGGCCTCCAGACCTTCGCCTGGATCCTTCGGACCTCCAGACCTTCGGCTGGGCCCTCCGGACCTCCAGCTTGCAGATGGACCCTCTGCACGCTTCCACGCCTGACTTGTAAGAAGCCCAAGGAAGCCAAATTGTGAAAGTTACACAAGAACTGAAAAACATTCAAGTTGAGCAGATGACAAAACTTCAAGCCAAACATCAAGCAGAATGTGATTTGCTTGAAGATATGAGGACATTCAGTCAGAAGAGGGCTGCTATTGAAAGAGAGTGTGCACAGGTTATCCAGAAGTTGGCTGGCCAATACCTGAAGAGAGATTGACCTGGAATAAAAGCCGATGATCGGAATGATTACGGGAGTATGTATCCTGTTTGGAAATCTTTTCTCGAGGGAAAAATGCAGGTAGCCCAGTCTCGGATCAATATATGTGAAAACTATAAAAACTTCATTTCTGAGCCTGCAAAGACAGTGAGAAGCTTAAAAGAACAACAACTAAAAAGGTGTGTGGACCAGTTAACAAAGATCCAAACTGAATTACAAGAGACAGTGAAAGATTTAGCTAAAGGCAAAAAGAAGTACTTTGAGACTGAAACCTCTGCAGACTGTGAGCTAATAAACCTTTCTTCTCCTAACTTTGGGTGTTGGGTATTCTGTCCCAGCAACGAGAGAAAAGTAACTAAAACAAGGGGCAAATCAGAAGAAGGGCCACAGCACAGCAGCAGGTTCTCAGAGGGCACTGCGGGGTAGATCAGGTCAGCTCAGAGGAGGGGAAGGAGGCAGGCGGGCTGGGGCCAGGAAGGCTTTGCGCAGGCAGTCAGGAGAATCACCTTTCAGTCCACATTCCTGTTAAGCTGTGTGACCCTGCCCAGGTTCTCCCCAAGCCTTGCTTTCTTCCTCCAAAGCATGGGGAGGTTGGACTGATCTGTAGGGCCCTCTTACTAGAAATCAGAGGGCCTGGGTCTGAATCCCCACTCCTCTTCTTAGTGTGAAAACTGTATGATCTTAAGCACCTTAACTACTGTGCCTTGGTCTTTTCTTTTTGTAAAATGGGGCCAATTATTCCATCTCGTTGTTGTAAGGATTAAATGAGTTTTCTTTCATGGTGCTGGTATGAGAGTAAAGTTCTACATTTGTGTGCGTTGCCACTGTACACCGCTGGGCCAGTGATCACCTCTCTGAACATCGGCGTCCTCACCTGAAAAAAAGAGGATCACTGTGAGTTCGAAGCCAGCCTGAATTGCATAGTGAGACCCTGTCTCAAGGAAAAAAAGCAAAAAAAACACATCTGCAGTATTTTTTGGTGCATGTGTCTCTGTGTGTGCACAGTGCTGGGCTGGAACCCAGGGCCTCATGAAAATCATGAGCTATACCACTGAACCACACTCCAGCCTGGATGGTTGTGTTTTGAGTTGAATTAACTGACCTAGTCTTTTTTTTTGGGGGGGGGGTGCTGGGGATCAAACGCAAGGCCTTGTGTTTGCTAGGCAAGCGCTCTACCACTTGAGCTAAATATCCAACCCCATCAACCTAGTCTTTTAATTCAGGGCTAGATGTTACAAACAGAACAAGTGGCAGCCATTCTTGTTTGATGAGCTCTGATAAAGTTCACAGAAGTGATATGGTGCTTGCTTAACTTCTTCTCCAGTACGTAGATCTCTCCATCCCCAGGATACCCAACAAAAGATGGGTGAATGTCTGATGAAAAACAAAATATTGGGATTCTTTGGCCTGGTCCTGAAGTAAACTATTTGAAGGGGTTGAGAGTTGTGAGGGACACACACGCTAAGTTGAGGGAACAAAATGTGCAAAGACTCAGAGTCCACAGACAGTGCCAAGTAGCAAGGGCCAGGCCAAGGAGAAAGCGGCCTCAGGAGAGGCAGTATTCAGGGGTGGAGCAGAGGCTGGAAAGGGACAGAGTATGGAAGGCTCTAAAGACTAAGCCAAGAGTTGCTGCTTTTGTTGGGCAGGCAGTGGGGCCCCTGGAGTTCCATGAGCAAAGTGTGGGCCTGATAAGGTGCATGTGAAAGAAGGGTTCCTTGCAACTGTGTGTACAGAGGATATGGGGGCAGAATGGACACAATGACAACAAGGCTTGTGATGCGGAATCAGGGTTTCTGGGTCTGGCCAAGTTTGACTTAGTATCTGGCCCTATGTGAGGTTCACCTTTCTCATCTGCAAAGTGGGGACAACAGTCACTGTCGGTGTCCACAGCCTCACTCACATCTCAGTGTCACCGTGAGACAAAAAGATTTAGAAGCGCAGATGCGCAGATGAAAGCTGCTGCTGATCTATACCCAGGGCGGGCCTGGAAGCTGCAGCCTCCCATGCTGATCACCACGGAGGGAGGGCCGGAGGAAGCCTTGGAACCCATTTCCATAGCACCCCTGTCCTCCAGCGCTCTCCCTGGCTCCACCCAACCTCCTCCAACTTGTGGGCATCGTCAGGCCAGGGGACTCACGATAGTAAGTGTTGTCCAGTGCCGCGGCAGCTTCTGCTTTGGCTTGTCGCTCTCCAACTGGCACTAACCACTCACCCCCCCTCCAACAGCGCCACCACCTGGTGGACACTCTGTACCGCCGCTGCCCCGTCCTGCGTCGCTGGCTGCGCCGACGCTGCGTGGTGTGTCAGGCCCCCGAGACGCCCGAGTCCTACGTGTGCCCGACGCCAGACTGCCAGGCCGTGTACTGCAGGTCGTGCTGGGACGACATGCGGCAGTTGTGCCCGGTCTGCACGCCCCGCGAGGAGCTCTCCTCCTCCGCCTTCAGCGACAGCGACGACGACACCACCTACGCGGAGTGAAGGGCGTGGGGGTCGCTCCCCATCCCACTGCACGCTGAATAAAGCGCCTTGTTCGCCCCTGCCGCCTGCGCTTCGTGGGGCTCGGGGGATAGGCCGGGCGCTGCCCGAGAGCTCGCCACCTGACCCCCACAGGGCTGGACCACGGACCTGGGGCGGGAAGGCAGCGAAGCTCCCGGGGAGGCGTGAGGACCCGGGCCGAGGGCAGGTAAGGCGCGAAGCCCGAGCCGTCGGACGCGGCTCTCCCCAGCCTTGCACAGCCGCGCGGGGGCGGGGGCGCCGTGGGCAGCGCAGCGCAGCTTCAGGACCCGAAGGGGCGGGCCTCTCCGGGGGCGGAGCGCGGCGGGAGTGGAGCGCGGCGGGGGTGGAGCCTGCCTCCGGGCGGGGCCGCTGAGGGGTGGAGCCTGGTTTAGGGCTAGGAGGGGCGGGGTGGGCGGAGCCTGGCGGCGGCACGGCGCAACGAGCAGCTCGCAGCAGACCCGGCGGCCGCCGCTCCTCCGCGCGGCGGCCAGCACCTGCTGTCCCCCACCGCCTGGGAGCCGCTGCCATGCGGCTGGCCCTGCTCTGGGCCCTGGGGCTCCTGGGTGCGGGCAGCCCTCTGCCCTCCCGGCCGCTCCCAAATACAGGTGAGTTCCCTGCTGGGAGTGGGTGAGGGGCAAGCTGGGGAGAAGTGTGGGGAAGTCGGGGGCGCGGGGTTCCAGGGTCGCGGAGAGCCCCCCGGAGTGCGGCCTGCCCGGTGTGCTGCCGGGCCTAGGGCGGTTGGCCTGGCGATGGAGCGCAGACTGGCGGAGGAGGGATGCTGGCGTCCCCCGCCGGTCGTCATACCCGCGGTGTCCCCGCACTTTCAAATTCAAGCTCCAGACCCCAAGGCCTGCAGCGCCCCCGCCTAGTGCTGGAAAGAGCCCCCCACCCCACCCCACCCCACCCCCTAGGACTGACGTCTGCGCTCTTCTGGGCCTAGCTGATCGCTCCACTCCGTGCCAGAGCGCCACGGGCACGGCCGCGGGCTTGAGTGAAGAGGATTCTCTCCAGCCCTTCATCCTGGGGCCAGGCAGCCAGGCACTCCTCACCCTGGTGCTGCTGCCCCCGCAGCCTGGCTGAACGGGAGGGCCCGGGAGGAGCCGGGAGAACGGAGCACCGGCCAGGAAGGAGGCTGGGACACCAGCTCGTCCTAGGAACTTTCGCTTCCCGCTGCTGTCTTGGGCCGCCACTGTCGCGGGCCGTGGGCCGGGGCGAGAGCAGGCGTGGGTGGAGTGTCCGGAGCATTGGGGCATGGGGTGGGGGGGCACTGGGGAGGAAGTGGAGGCTGTGGGGAGCGGGCGTGTCCGACTGGGCATGAGGGGCATTAAGGAGGTGGGGGTGTTTGCACTGCTCACCCAGAGATGGGCGTTCCCGGCTTGTCGGATGTGAGGAAAGGGAGGGCAAGTGGGCACCCAGCCACGAGGCTTCACCCAGGCCCAAGAGAGGACGTTCCTTGATGGGGGTTGGGAAGGAATAGGAACAGGGGAGGGTCCCCTGGAAGAACCTGGGATTGGCCAGAGGGGGACAAGGAAGGGCTACACACTGGACTTCTTTCTCCTGGAACCGGTGGCTGGGTTGATAGGTGGAAAGCACATGTTAAAGTCTCAGAAGCCCGCTCCCCCTGGTGTTGTACAGTGAGTCTCAGTATGCACCATATGGGCCTTCAGGAGCAGAAGGGCCTCAGTGTGCTGGGAGCTGGTGGGTCTGAGGGCACTAGCTATGCCAGCCCTGTTACAGGTTCCCTCAGCATTCTCTTGGGGTGTCCTCAGACCCTACAGGTGGCACCAAGGAGCAGAAGGCCAGACCAGAGAGGGCCTTGAGCCGACCCTTGGAGCCTCAAGTCCTCCAAAATCACCCTGTGATCAGCCTAGCAGAGATGCTTCAGGTGAGCACCCCTCTCCCCGATACCAAATACGCCCACCCACTCCCACCAGCATAATCAGGCTCTCAAAAAGCTTGGCTGAGGAGTCAGTAAATGGACCTCATGGTAGCAGGTCCACTCCAAGTCCATTCACCTCTCCCCCCACCCACCCCAGCACCTGGCTTCACTTACTTCCTTCTCCACACACACATCTGTCTGCCTTAGCCCCACCCAACCCATCTAGATGCAGGAATCTCTGAAGCCAAACTTGCTTCTTTTTCCTCATGTTCTGTTTTCTCAGTGGGGTGATCTGGAAAAGGTCAAAGCCTCATGACCCCCCCCCCCATTCTACAGCTGAGTCAGAGGAAGGGCTGGAGCCTGCGCTGGGTCCTCTATGATGCTTCCTTTCTGGGCAGGAAGCCGAGAAGGGGCGGCTCAGATACCTTCCTTGACCTCCCCACACAACCCCCCAGAACAATGCCCCAGGCCAGGCAGGGCTTCCTGATCCCTCCCTTGGGATCCCCCACCAATGACCTAATCACTGGTCCTCTCCTGAGGCCTGAGGTTTTCTGCTCAGAGACAGCAGAGTTGTGGGCAGAGTTAGGAAGGTGACATGCCTTCTGGTGCCCACAGACAAGTTTGCCTGAGGCCCTGAGGGTCAAATTGGAGCTGGACGGTGAAAGTCACATCCTGGAGCTGCTACAGGACAGGTGAGATGACAGGAACAATAATAATCACATGGTAACAGCTTACCTAGTGTTTACGGTACACCAGGTACGCGGTACCTGTACTCATGTAATCCCCACAACAACCCTCTAAGGTCGGAACCATGTATAGTATCGTCCTCATTTTACACATGACAAAACCAAGGCACAAGGAGGCTAAATAACTTGTCCAAGGTCACACAGTTAAGGGTATGTAAAAAACAGATTCAAACCCAGAAAGCCTGGCAGGGTCTGGGTCAGCCCCTTTACTCTGCTTCCTTAGGGGAGTGAGGAGGTTGCGGGCCTGACTTGGCCCCAGCCTCTCGTTTTACCACCTCAGGCCTCAGCTTGTCGCTGCTCAACTCCCTGAGGCAGCTTGGACACTGCCCTTCTTTTCCTTCACTCCACAGGGATCTGGTCCCAGGCCATACAACTGTGGTATGGTACCAGCCCAACGGCACGCGAGTAGTCAGCAAGGGACACACTCTGGTGAGCCAGCCCGTCTATGGGCAACTGGGGGGTGGCCTTGGAGGAAGTGGGAGAACACTGTGTGTCTTTACCAGCAAGCCGGGCTCCTGGGTTCCAGAGCTGCTCTTCGCTGAGCATTGACAACACTGTCGTTTCTCTGCTGCAGGAGGACTGCTGCTACCAGGGCAGGGTGTGCGGCCACGTGGGCTCCCGGGTCTCCATCTGCACCTGCTCGGGGGTCAGGTATGGCAGGTGGAGTCCGAGACAATGCAAAGGAGACACAGGCGAGCAGCTGAAATGTCCTCACTTCCTGTCTCTTTCCTTAGGGGCATGGTGGTCCTGTCCCCAGAGCGAAGCTATGCCCTGGAGCTGGGACCTGGGGACCTACAGGGGCCTCCCATGGTCTTCCGAATCCAAGATCTCCTACCAGGCAGCACCTGTGCCCTGAGCCAGCATGCACCTCTGCCCACTCAGGCTCCACCGGATCTGCCCCCAGGACAGCGACACTTTCGCCGGGTGAGGAGGGATGGCAGGAGGGCTGGGCTTTGGTTGTCTGCCTCAGAGTACAGTTCCCAGTGATAACAGTGAGCAAAAGAAGCCTTTTCCACAACCCAGGTGCTTTGGAAACACTCCCCCTTTACTCTCCCTGCAAGCCTAGGTGGGAGGTGCTGTCAGTAGCTCTATTTCAAAGGAGTAAACTGGCCCAGAGAGGTTAGGTGACTTGCCCAAGGTCATGCTGCTAATAGGTGGCATGTGCAAAATCAGAAGCAGATGTTCAACTCAAACTCCTCATCTGCCATATGATCCCATTTGCAGAGAGCTAATATGGAGGCAGAAAACACATAGTTACTAACCAGGAAGCAATTTCCTAATTTATAAAATAGGGATAATAACATTGCTTTGGCCGGCCGTGGTGGTGCACACCTGTAATCCCAGCACTCGGGAGGCTGAAGCAGGAGGATCACTGTAAGTTCAAGGCCAGCCTTGGCTACGTAGTGAATTCAAGGCTAGCCAGAAATTGGAGCATCTTTGAAAAAAACAAACAAAAACAACAGCAGCAAAAAAAACCACCACTACTTTATAGGACTGCTGTGAAGATTAAATGAAAAAATATGTAAAGTGCTTAGAACTGTGTTTATCATATATTTTTTTATAGTGTCGGGTATTATTTACTATTTCTTGTGCTCACTTTGGCAGCACATATACTAAAGTATTATTTATTGAAATTTGGAAAATTTCTGAGTTTTAAAAGTGGGGCCCTATTCCCAGCTTCAGAATCCACTTCTGGACCCACTGTGGACAGGTCCCGGGCTGCTCTGGCTCTCCATAGTTCATCTGTAAAATGGGCTCATCACCTTCCCATGTCTGACTACATGGGGAGGAGTGGCCACAGCTCAGCCAGCCCTGAGGCTGCTGGCTGAGAGCCAGGTTTGCCTGACACTCCCTCCTTCTTGCCCACAGCAGAAGCGGGATGTGGTAACGGAAACCAAGATCATTGAGCTGGTGATTGTAGCTGACCATTCGGAGGTGAGCGCTGGCCCCTGCAGTCCTGCACTGCGCTGTACCCGCTCTGCCCCCTCTCACAGTAGCCTCTCCGGGCCCACAGGTCAGGAGGTTCCCTGACTTCCAGCGCCTGCTGAACCGCACCCTGGAGGTGGCCTACCTGCTAGACGCAGTGAGCGTGGGGCTGGGCGGGAGCCCCTCAGCCCCCTGCCCGTGGCAACCCCTCTTCCTAGCCCCAGTTCTCTTTCAGTTCTTCCAGCCCCTGAGAGTGCGGGTGGCACTCGTGGGCGTGGAAGCCTGGACCCAGCATGACCTGGTGGAGATAAGCCCGAACCCAGCTGTCACGCTAGAAAACTTCCTCCACTGGCGCCGGGCAGACCTGCTGCCTCGACTGCCCCATGACAGTGCCCAGCTCATGACGTAAGGGTCCCAGGCTGAGCCAGAGGGGCCTGGCCTTACCCTGTCCTGGCCACATTTATACCCTTTCTAGTCTCTATCTCGGGTCTCAAGGCCTGCTCGCCATGGCTCTGGGCCGTGACCTTGACCTCTCCATTTCACAGTGACACTTCATTCTCTGGGCCCAGGGTGGGCATGGCCATTCAGAACTCCATCTGCTCCCCGGACTTCTCAGGAGGTGTGAACATGGTGAGCTATGTGGAGGTCTCCTCCCAAGTGTGGAGCCACTTATTCACTGAAACTCTCCTACATAGTTGGCCAACTGCAAAGCTGCAGGTGTGGAGGGTGGAGGTACATAATGTGGCCTCTGCTTGTCAGCTGATCCCTCACTGTCCCCAGCTCATCACAGTCTGTACAGTCTCGGCCTGTGAGGGCTTCCCATTTCTGAGAGGAAGGGCCTGGGGTGCCCTGAGGCCCAAAGAACAGAGGTGACCTCCAGGGGCCACGCGATGTGGGGGCAGAGCTAGAACCAAGTTTCCTGCCCCCCAGGCCTGGGACCTTACTCCCACTTCAGAAGCAATTAAGAAGGGAGGCAGTAGCCCCTGGGTGCCCAAGAACTCAGAGGAGGGAACTGCAGCCACCAGGGTGGGCTGGGCATTGTGTGGAGCCAGGCTGGGGCTGGACCTGGGACATCCTCTCCCCAATGACAGGACCACTCCACCAGCATCCTGGGAGTCGCTTCCTCAATAGCCCATGAGTTGGGCCACAGCCTGGGCCTGAGCCACAGTCCACCTGGGAGCAGCTGCCCCTGCCCAGGCCCGGCCCCCACCAAAAGCTGCATCATGGAGGCCTCCACAGAGTGAGTGACAGGACACAGAGGAGGAAGCAGTGGGCTGGGAGGGATCCTCAGCCCAACCTTCTTTGCCACTCTCCCCAGCTTCCTGCCAGGCCTGAACTTCAGCAACTGCAGCCGGCAGGCCCTGGAGAAAGCCCTCCTGGAGGGGATGGGCAGCTGCCTCTTTGAAAGGCTGCCCAGCCTGCCCTCTGTGGACACTTCCTGCGGAAACATGTTTGTGGACCCAGGCGAGCAATGTGACTGTGGATTCTCAGACGTGAGCCCCTCCCCTACAGCCTTGCCCACCTAATTCTGCGGGCTCCCCGAGCCTCCAGAGGACCCCTTTGGTTCTGAAGGCACTGCCCTGTCTGCAGGGGCAGCACATGGATGGGGGAGTTCAAGCTCTGCTTGCTGGGTGGCTCTGAGCAGCCTCTTCCGGGTTTGCTCCCTGGGGTGGAGCTGAGCTCTCAGGCCCAGCCTTCTCCGATGTTGGCCCCTTGGTGCCCTTGCTCACAGGACTGTACCGATCCCTGCTGTGATCCTGACACCTGCCAGCTCAGGCCAGGGGCACAGTGTGCATCTGATGGACCCTGTTGTGAAAATTGCCAGGTGGGCATAGACTCGACTGGCCGGTGGAGCTCATCTGTTGGGGGTCAGGGTGAAAGGGTCATTCCAACTTGCAGGCCTGGCTGAACCTGCCCAGTACCCACACTGATGGCCACCTACCTCCACAGCTGCACCCAGCTGGCTGGCAGTGCCGCCCTACCAGAGGCGACTGCGACTTGCCCGAGTTCTGCTTAGGAAACAGCTCCCAGTGCCCCCCTGACATCAGCCTGGGGGATGGTGAGCCCTGTGCCGGTGGGCAGGCCATGTGCGTGCATGGGCGCTGCGCTTCCTATGCCCAGCAGTGCCAGTCGCTCTGGGGACCTGGGGCCCAGCCTGCCGCACCACTGTGCCTTCATACAGCCAACACTCGGGGCAATGCCTATGGAAGCTGCGGGCGCAGCCCCGATGGCAGCTACGTGCCCTGTGCCCCTAGGTGAGTGAGAAACCTGGCTCTGCCTGTGGGTTTGTCGGGGCTTTGACCCTGCTCCCACCAACCCTCCTTGATCTCCTCCCTACTCCCAGAGATACCATTTGTGGGCAGCTCCAGTGCCAGGGGGGAAGGATGCAGCCTCTGCTGGGCTCAGTCCAAGATCTGCTCTGGGAGACTCTGGACGCCAATGGGACACAGCTCAATTGCAGCTGGGTGCACCTGGACCTGGGCAGTGACGTGGCCCAGCCCCTCCTAACTCTGCCTGGTACCACCTGTGGCCCTGGCCTGGTGAGCAGCCTGGGTGGCCAGACCAGGTAGAAGGGAAGCAGTGCCCAGGCCTCCGTGTCCACTATGCAGAAGACACAGGCTCTGCAGGAGGCCACACTCTAATCGCAGATAGAGCAGCTTCATCCTCCCCCTGAGTGTCGGGGTATGAGGCCCTGTCGGGTTCTGTGAGGGGTGATCTTCGCTCCTTTCTCTCCTGGGACAGGTGTGCATCAGCCAGCGATGCCAGCCTGCAGATCTCCTGGGAGCACAGGAATGTCGACGCAAATGCCACGGGCACGGGGTGAGAGCTGGCCCCGGGAAGCAGGAAGGGGCCTTCAGGGAGGGACAGAACAGGGAGCTGTGGAGACAATCAGGCCTGCAGTCCAATCTTCACGCTGCCACTTCCCAGCCATGTGGCCTGGGCAGGTTATTAACCTCCATGAGCTCAGTTTCCTCACCCACCAAACGGACACAATAATAGTACCCACTCCCTCGGGTCTCTGGAAAGAGTGCAGAAGCTCCTAGCCCAGCGCCACACAGATGGCCGGGGCCACATATGTGTTGGTTTGGTCTGATCTCTGACGTGGATGAAGGCACCCTTTCCAATCTGGCTCTCTCTAGCCCATCATTCCCAGTCTCAGAAGTCTGAGACCTTGAACAGCTGGAGATAAGGACATAGTCCCAGAGTGCGGAGTCCTTCAACACCCACCCTGTTCCTCTAGGTCTGTGACAGCAACCAACACTGCCACTGTGAGGAGGGCTGGGCACCCCCCGACTGCAGCAACCAGCTCCGAGGTAGGGGGTTAGGGAATCACGAGGGCAAAGTGGCACATCCCTCTGACTCCTGCCCCATCAGCCCTCTTCCTGGTCCCTTCACTTGTGTTCCCCAACTCTGTGACCCCCAAACCCCTTCGCATTCTCTGAGTCTTCCCCTGCCCCCTGCTCCCTGCATGGCCCAGGCCATCTTTAAATCTGACCTCACCCTACAGCACCCGGCTCCCTGACCACAGGCCTGCTCCTAAGCCTCCTACTGTTGCTGGTCCTAGTGCTACTTGGTGCCAGCTACTGGTACCGTGCCCGCCTACACCAGCGATTCTGCCAGCTCAAAGGGTCCAGCTGCCAGTACAGGTATGACGGTCACCTCCCTGCTGCCATTCCTTTCAGCTGGGGACATTTCTCAAGGCTCCCTTAACTGGGCAGCCCCTGCCACCTGTTTTCTCAAACGCCTTGGACCCCGAACTTGCTGACCTCCACACCCAAACACCTCCCTTCCCTACATACGTCAGATGACCCTTCATCTCCCAGGTGGACCCCTGTGAGGCAGGTGGGGCACTGGGGCCATTTCCCTCCAGACCATCAGGCTAATCAACCTCTCCCCACCCTTGACTAGCCTAAACCATATAGAGCTGCTCTCTAAAGGGCTACGAAGGGTTAACTTGCCCCAAGGGCAGTGGACAAGTGGTCCCCAGGGTATGAGGTTAGGCTCTCTTCCTCTTTGCCTTTCCTCATGCTCAGGGCAGCCCAGTCTGGTCCCCCAGAACGGCCACAAGCCCCGCAGAGGGCCCAGATGATGCCAGGCACTAAGGTGAGTCCTGGACGCCAGAGGAAAGGGGCCCCGCCTTGCCTGGCATCCAGCTTGGGCCTTGAGGGAAGATGGGCATTGAAGGTTCTAGACTCAGAGGAAAGCTGGCATTGCCCAGAGTCAGTAGCAGACTCAGCCACCCCACTCACTGCCCTGGCTGCAGGCAGGGCACACAGCACAGCCTGAAGCGGGAAGGGCCTGCCACCAAGGGGAGGCCCTGCTGAGCTCTTTCAGCTGCCAAGCTGGTGGCTTGGAGAGGTGGGTCTATCCGCGCCCCTGGCAGTGACCAGGGTGGGTGACAAGAGGGGCAGGGGTGGCCCCTCAGTGTGCCAGGACCTGACAAGGCCCGGTCATTATGTGTAGAAGGGCTGGTGAGTGCCCCTGGCCTGAGCCCTCTGGTTCTGATGACAGGAGTGTGTGTTGGGGGGTGGCCTGCATGCCTGCTTCACCATTTGTCACCCACTGTCTGCAGCTGGTTAATGCATGCACTGTCCTCATTGCCCTTGGGGCCTCAGCTGCCCCTGCCTGGCACCACTAACCCCTCTGTGCCCACATCTGTGTCTCTGCTCCCTCCTGCCCCTCTGTGCTGTCTGCTCCTCCTGCCCTCTCAGCAGGCTCTCAGCTTCCCGGCCCCCCCCTCCAGGCCACTGCCACCTGACCCTGTGCCCAAGAGACTCCAGGTAAATCTGGGCTGGGCCCCGCCCCGGCCTAGGACGAGGGGGGTGGCTCGGTGCCCAACTGCCTTCTCATCCCTGCTCCCTGCCAGTGGTGATCGTCATTAGGTGAACCAGGGTGCCCCTCAGCCTTCTGACAGCCCCAGAAGCCTCAAAGGGTGAGCCTCCTGTCTTGGTATCTGCCACCATCTGGTGGTCAGTGGCGGGACTGCAGCCGACCAGGGACTCCACCACGGTTGAACCACACCTTCGTCCCGGGAGGCGTCAGCTGGCATGCACCTCGGTCCCCTGCGCATGCCCCCTCTCACCTGCCTCCTGGCTGACTTTGCATGCGATCCCAGCTCCTCTGGGGAGCTTCTGCATGCCCACGGCCCCTGGCTATGCTCTCACCGTCACCGCCCCTCTCTCTGTCCAGGCTGAGCTGGCTGACCGACCCAATCCCCCCACCCGCCCTCTGCCCGCTGACCCGGTGGTGAGGCGCCCGAAGGTAACAGTGGGGGAGAGAAGGGCATGGCCTCTCCCCCCACCTAGGGCTGTGGTGCTGGTTTCTGTGGCAAGATACCCCCTCTGTGCCTGAGAGCACATATCCTGGTGGCACCTTTAGAATGGTGTGACAGGTTTGTTTGGAGTCAAACGTGAGCTCTGGTACCGCCCCCAAGCTGGTGCTCCCCAGCACCCGTGTATGGGGGTGGGCACCATGATGGCTTCCCAAGCTGGCTCCTGCCTTCTCTCCCTCAGTCTCAGGGGCCTGCCAAGCCCCCACCCCCACGGAAGCCACTCCCCATAGACCCCCAGGGCCGGTGTCCCTCAGGTGACCTGCCTGGCCCAGGAGCCGGAATCATGCCCTTAGTGGTCCCCTCCAGGTAGGCGAGGAGGGGCACTGGGGGAGGGAGGTGGGGCAAGTGATCTGTAGAAGGGGGCCTACGACTTTTTTCTTGGCTTCCGGACTCCAGGCCAGCGCCACCGCCCCCAGCGGCGTCCTCCCTCTACCTCTGATCCCTGCGGAGGTTCCGCTGTCTCTGACTCGGACTTAGGATTTAAAGAAGCAGAGTGTCCCCACTGGAATCCTCCAGAATGACTGAAGGAGCCCAAGCCTGGACATCGTCAGGCTGTCAAGCGAGACCCAAAGGAACCCCCACACACACCCATCGTAGCTGCAGCCGGGACTTGGGGAGAGGCTGGGACTGGACAGGGCCCAGGGAGGCTGCAATAAACGTGAGATCTTGAGAGCCTGCTGGTCGCCTCGAGTTTGGCTGCAGGAAGCCGGGTCACCCCTGCTACAGTTCCAGGTTTGGCCGCCAGGGGACGCTGCCTCCTCAGACCAGGGCGGGCCGAGGGCAGCAGGAGTCCCCGAGTGGGTCAGCTAGCACGTGTTCGGAGATTCTCGCGGCTTGTTTCCGTCCAGTCTGGGATGGCCCTCTGTGCAATCCTGTGCCACCGGGAACTGTCCGCGCATTGCCACCCCCCGGTCTCCAAGTCCTCACCCCCAACGCTGGCCAGTACCCAGGGGCGGCTATCGGCAAAGCGGCCAAGCTGTCAGACTTGCTTCCCCACCCTCTGACCAGTGGCTGGGAAAAGTGGATCTAACTGGCGTTCCCAGAGCCCGGGAGCTGGGGCGGAGCGGGGCGCGGCTCTCCCGATCCCAAGGCCGCGCACCTGCTTCCTCGCCCTCCCCGCCCCCACCTGAGGGCTCAGAACAAAGGTGCTTTGTACCGGCCGCAGCCACCTTGTCACTCGGTTGTTGGGGCTGGGGCCGCGTGGGCCCCCTCCCAGGTCCAAGGTGTGGGGCGGCAAAGGCCAGGCGCCAACCTCAAGGCGGGCACCTGGCGCGCCAGCTAAGGATCCTTAGGAACAAGGGTATCCCAGAAGGCGCTTTGTTCTTCCCTCGAACTATTCCCTAGATGTACAAAGAAAACGAGCAATCTGTGTAGGCGGCTGGACACACGTCGTGGAATCTCACCCCAACTTCAGTTTCCTCTGTTCTAAAAATCTCCTTTTTTTTTTTTTTTTAAACGGAGCCTCGCTTACGCTGGTCCTGAACTCCGGCTCTAGCGATCCTCCGGGTTCAGTCTCCCAAATCGTTAAGACTACAGGTTCCGGCCACCGCCCCCCAAACTTCTAAGTCTTTCCATCTTTTATTAACGCGGACTCGAAAGACAAGACCTACTCCCTTAAAAGCGCTCCGCGGAATGCGTCCCTGCCCCCGCCCCCTCGCAGTGCGCGGCGGCTCGGGCGAACCTGACGCTGGCTGCGGCGCCCCAAGGGTTAACACAGTTGACTCAGCGTGGAGAGGCGGAGACGCGTTTTCATTGGTGGAAAGTTATCCAGGGGTGTGGCCCGGGAGTGTCCGCACCCACCCCCTTTCCACAACCCCCCCCTCCACTTTGTACCTTTCTCGCCCCGGCTGCGAAGCGGGCCGGGACCCGCCAAGCCAGACCGGACCGGACCCCGGGGGCGATGCGGCTGCTGCCCCTGCTGCGGACTGTCCTCTGGGCCGCGCTCCTCGGGTCCCCTCTGCGGGGGGGCTCCAGCCTCCGCCACCCGATCTATTGGAACTCCAGTAACCCCAGGTAGCCGGGCCGAACCAGGCGAGCGCCGAGCCGGGCCGCGCGCTCCAGGCCGTGCGCGCGCTCGCCACTCGCTCTTTGCGCGGCGCCGCCTGAGCCCGGCCGCGCGCCGGGGCTCCTTTGTTTGAGCCGGCAGGGGGAGGGGCGGGGGAGGGGCGAGGCCCGCCCTGGGTCTCCCCCCGCCCGCACGTGTTGGGGGGGCGGGCGAAGGACCCTGGCCTGAGGGTGGTCGGTGGAGCTGGGGGGCCTCCGCCAGCGCTGCACTGCGGGCCCCGCCCCCTCGCCACTCTTTGGGGATCCCCAACCTCGTGCCGGCCGGCAGAGCGGGCCGACCCACTGCGGCCGAGTAGGGGGCTTCGCGCTGCTGAAGAGCGTGGGCTGCTGTCCGCTGGCCGGGCCTCCCCGGGGCGCTCGCTGTCCTCATCTCATTCGTTATTTCTGCTTCCATCTCGCTCCTTATCGTCCTTCTATTTCTGTCCGGTCTCGGCCCTGCCCTTCGAAGCTGAATCACTCCTGGGCAAGTCGCTTGACCTCCCTAACCTCAGTTATGTCATCTGCAAAATGGGCTAATAATACCTAGCACCCTGGGAAGTCAGGCGGGCCAGCCGAGGTCATATATGTGAAAAGAAATCCAAAGCTTACAGATAGCAACGAGTCTTTCTCTCTCCTGAGCTGCCTGCCTTTGAACCTTGGTATTTTTTGCCGTTTCTGTCCTCCTCCCCGGTTTTCCCTGCCTCTCTGCCTTCCCATCTGTTTTCCTTTTCTGATTTTCTCCTTCAATCTGTGACTCTGCTCATTTGTTCACTAACATTTAATAAGCACATACTGCGTGCCAGGACCTGTGCTGGGTTCCTGGAGTCAGTGAGGTGAGGAGACTCGGCCCCTACCGGGTGAGAGGCCGCAGACCCCAGGACGCAGGTGTGAGGACTTCATTGGCTCCCACGCAAGTGATAAGAGCCATTGTTGTGCTCAGACTCTGCATCCCTCTGCCTCTGTTCCTGACCGGCACCTCTGAGTCTTCCGGTACCTGTAAACTTCAGGCTCCTCGCCCCGCGGATACTTACTGAGGGCGATCTTGCCAGGCCGGGTTTTGGTGGAAGGAAACCAGAGGCCTGGCCCAGGCTCAGCATGCGTTCTAGGCGGTCTAGCCTGAGCCCCAGCGGCTTCCTTTCTCATCAGAACTCCTGGGGCAGGTGGTCTGAGGACCACCCATTGAGGGACACTCCGCGGCTTCTAATAAATCGGGCTTTGCTGTGTGTGGAGCGTGCAGAGTGGGAGTGGTTCACACGGCATTTGGTACTTTGGGGGCTGCCTTTGGCCTGTTCCTTCCCACCTGTACGGGCAGCGCCCAAAGGTGAAGAAGGGGATCCTGAGAAGGCTGGAGACCATGGAGTGTGGGGACAGCTTCCCTCCACACCTGGCTCTTCCTTACTCTGAAGAAAAAAAAAAAAAAAAAAGGAGGAAGCACACAGTATCCACTCCTACCTTCTCTTTTTCCGTGGCATTCCTGTCGTCATCGGGCCGAGGTCCGGTACTGAGAGTCCTGTTCGGTCCCTGTAACTGCTCTCTGAGTCCATGTCTGTCCCCTGCCCCTCTGCCCTTTGTCTTCGCACATCTGTCCACCTGACAGTTCTGGAGCACAGGTGGGGCGCTGGGGCTAGGGAGGGCTGGGTGGTGGCTCAGGCTGGGAGGGTGGGTGGGGAGGTGATGGTGGCCTTCTCCCTTATCAGCAAGCTATGTGGTGTGGGAATTGAAGTCCCTTGAGGCTCTGGACCTGTGACTTGATCATCAAGTCAGTTGCTTGAACTCTGTCTCTCGGGTACTGTCAGTCTGGGGAACTCAGGGCTGCTCTGTTCCCAGTGGGCAGGAGGGAGGCCGGCAGGAGCTCTGTGGAGGTGTGTCCTTGACCCCCAGGCCACAGTGAGCTGGGCCATAAACCCCTCGACCTATGCCACCTTGTGCCTGCAGGCTGCTTCGAGGAGACGCTGTGGTGGAGCTGGGCCTCAACGATTATCTAGACATCTTCTGCCCACACTATGAAAGCCCGGGGCCCCCTGAGGGCCCTGAGACCTTCGCTTTGTACATGGTGGACTGGGCAGGCTATGAGGCCTGCCGAGCAGAGGGGGCGAACGCCTTCCAGCGCTGGAAGTGCTCCATGCCCTTCGCTCCCTTTGGCCCTGTTCGATTCTCAGAGAAGATTCAGCGCTTCACGCCGTTCTCCCTGGGCTTCGAATTCTTGCCTGGAGAGACTTACTACTACATCTGTGAGTGAGGGGGCACACTGTGTGCCTCTTGGGAAAGGCAAGGAAAGGAACGGAGAGGCTGGGCAGGAAGGGGCCCTGTGGAGCCAGGGGATGGCCAGAGTGAGTCTCTAGAGAGGAGAGGTAAGAGGAGCTAGGACTAGGGTGGGGAGATGAGGGGCATGGATGTGGCTGGTACCTGACTGCGGCCCCAAAGTAAAGGAAAGCCACCAGGGACTGGAGAGAAGAGAAGCTGGGAGGGTCTGAAACTGTCGGGGGCGCACAAAGGGGTGGCTCCCCATGCTAACTTCTTTTTCCCAATCTCCCACCAGCTGTGCCAACCCCGGAGAGTTCTGGTAAATGCTTGAGGCTCCAGGTGTCTGTCTGCTGCAAGGAGAGCAGTAAGTGGGAGGGTTGGTGGGGGGATGGGAGCCACCCTCTGGCCAGTCTGAGGCCCTGGGGAAGCAGAGAAGAAGTGGGGAGACTCCAGAGCATCCGGCTCTAAAGTGTCCAGGTGCAGCTTCAGGTTGTGGCTTCTCCTCCCCGATTTAGTCTTGTAAGAGCTTCCACCACACCCTATTTTAAACTGGGCCCAGAGAATGGGATCTGTAGGGGCAAGGTCCTTCAAGGCCTTAGATGGACTGGTCATCTCTAGTGGAGGATACTTGAAATCGGGGAGACTGTTGGTTGTCTCTGTATGGGGGAGACTGGGAAGCTGGGGCTTAGGAAGGATGAGGTAGTTGATCACGGGAAAGCAGTGACTTGTCTGGGAGACCCTGGAGAAGGGAACTCTAGTGAACCGTTAATGGGAAGGATAAGGAGGACCTGCTGAAGAAGGGGGGGACCCAGCAGTGCTTGCCTCTTCCTCTCAGGGTCCGAGTCAGCCCATCCTGTTGGGAGCCCTGGAGAGAGTGGCACATCTGGGTGGCGAGGGGGGCACGCTCCTAGCCCGCTCTGTCTCTTGCTACTGCTGCTGCTCCCGATCCTGCGTCTCCTGCGAGTTCTGTGAAGGAGACAGAGCCTCCTGCGCCCCAAGGAGCCAGAACCCTCTAACACCCCCTGGAGGATGGTGCCTGCTGCCTGCACTGGGGATGCCAAGCTAGGCAGACAAGAGCACTGATGGAGAGTCAGAGGGTCTGAGGCGACCCCTGCAGGTGCCTGCCCCCACCACAGGCTGAAGAGGAACAGAGAGGGAACTGCAGACTGTCCTGAGCACCCAAGCAGAGGCAGGACAAGTAGGGGCTTTGTCAGCTGCTTAGATGGTCTCACCCCTTCCCCCAGGAAGACTGGGGTTTGGTGGAATCAGACCGA
The DNA here is from genome assembly GCA_004026905.1 of Hystrix cristata. NCBI lineage: Eukaryota > Metazoa > Chordata > Mammalia > Rodentia > Hystricidae > Hystrix > Hystrix cristata. The sequence continues at coordinate 10,718 of PVJO010009721.1, read as the reverse complement.
AACCTTGAGCCACCAGAGACCAAGGCTGAAGACATGGAGACAGGTGGATTGCTGGTTCAGGGCAAAGGAGAAGCCCTGCCACCTTGCCCTGTGGACTTTTTCCCTGGGGCGGCACCTTCCCCACCCCAGGGAGTCACTCACTTGTCTTCTGTGAAGACGGACTTGCCATGAGATTGAATTTCACGCCAGTTTGTATTTTTGTAAGTGTCTGGACTAAACCTTCAATAAACCACCCCTCTCTGAGTTGCCCTCCCTAGCCTACTAGCCTCAGGCTCCTTCCCCAAGACACCAGGACTCTCTACAGCCTGTGCTCACAGCTTGGCTTGGCCTGACCTCCATGCCAGCTGTGCCCAGGCCATACATGCCAGGCCTTCGTGGGCACCCCTCTGGGCAGTGCAGAGTGGGTCCCAGGAGCAGCTGTGGAGCTTGGCACCCCCTCTTACCTCTCCAGCTTCCAGGGGCAGATGCTCCTGACAGCCCACCCGCCTGGGGTACTGCCCAAGCCCTGGCAGGACCTAGCAGGGCACTGGGGCAAAAGCAAGGGGTAGCAAAAAGACACCACCTGGGTTTCAGAACACCCGGGTGCCTGAGAGCTGGTGCTCCCCACACACACGCGGGCACTCTGGGCGGTGCCCGCCTAGAACTGGGAAGGTGGGGTCAGATCAAAGCCTCCTTCCCCAGCAGCCTCTTTGTTCTTCGCTTTTATGAGGAGGAGGTGGGGCCGAAGAGGGAGGGCCCCCTTAGCACTCAGCCAGACACTGCCTCTTCCCACCTCTGCCTGGCGAGGTTATAATACCCCCGAGCCCCACTGGGTCCCTCTTTCTGAATTGTGTCCTGGGTGGAGCTAGAGGAAGTGGCGCCCCTTCCCCTGCAGCTGTGCCCTCCCCACCCTGGTGCCCCGCAGCCTCCGCTGGCAAGGTGCCAGCCTGCCTGGCACTGAGCCAATGATCAATAGGTGGATGTCGTGCTGATTAGCTCGGCCTGGCTGCGGCGGCAGTGAGAGGCAGCGTGTGAACACGGGGGGGAGGGGCGGGGAGGGCCCGGGGGTCCAGAGACCCATTAGCACTAGGATGCTGGAGACTGAGATCCCCCCCATCCCCTTCAGCACCTAGCGCCCTCTCAGGAAGGGGGCGGGGCCCTCTCCCCTACCCACCAAGGTCCCCCACTTCAGCTGTCACCGGTTGATTCCACAGCTCCAGCTGAGGCTGGGGTGCCGGGCAGCACGGCGGGCAGAGCAGACTCGAATTAATCCGTTTCTCCGTATGAGGCCTGGAAGCGCGTGTGCTTGCGTTTTTGTGTGTTAGGGCCCTCACACCAAACCTAGATCTTTGGTGGGCCAGGGGCTGGGGCGCCGGAGGGTAAAGTCTGCGCTGAAGGAGGAGCTGTGTGAAGGAGGCTGTGTGTTCTGGTCCAGGGTTCAAGTTCCTACTCTACCATCATCCAAGAAGGTGTCTATATGTTGCCATGGAAACCGACTCGCCTGGTACCTCCGCCCCTCACCAGAGAAATCATCGGTGAGGCAGATGTGGGAGGGGGCCGAAGGATGAGCAGCCCCTGCTCTGGATTCGGGACTGCGGGGGTCTCACCTTGCTCCCGGCTGCCCCAGACACCCCCTCTTGGCGGACCAAGGCGGGCGCGCTCGCTCCCGAGCCGGGCCAGCGCGCGGATCCGCCACAGATAAGAACGCATGTGCGAGGGACGCGGGCGCAGGCGGCCTCGGCATGGGGCCACACGCCCTCCCTCTCGGTCAGACGCGCACACTGCACGCAGACTCCGCACGCCTTTGCCGGCCGCCGGGCTCCCAGCAGGTGCGAGGGCGGAGACCTGGGCGGCGGCCGGAGCTGGGCTGGGGTCACCAGCTCCGGTCCTCCCCGCCGCGGGCGCTCGGGCAGAGTCGGCCCTCCTGCATTACCGGCCTCGCAGCCTGGGCCCTGCACGGGCGGCTGTCTCAGGCCCGGGGCGCTCCCCCGCTGGGACCTAGGACCAAGTCTGCTCCTGGGGCTCAGACAGGCTAAAGGCAGCTGGGCCGCCTTCCGGGCACCGGGCCCTACCCACGAGAAATCCTCAAGGCGTGTTCTTGGGCGCGGTTCCAGGAGGGCAGGCAGGCCTGCAAGTTTTGGGGCGTCACCGAACTCCCCTAAACTCAGCAGCGGCGGCGCTGGGCGGCTGAGGGTGGGGCCCTCCATTTGCTGGGCCTGCCTTGGTCTCTCCCGAACACATGCGAAAATTCCATCCATCTTTTACCTCGCCCTATCTCCCTGGCCTGAGCCGAGTCTCTGCCACCCGTATCTCGCTTCACCCTTTCTGGGGTTGCAAATCGCCCTTTTTCCCTCGAGACTAAACCTGGAATTTTTATCTTTTTCTGTGACTCTGTCCTTTTTTCCTTCTTTACTTTCATTAGTTCCTTCTTTCCTTATTCATTGATTCAGCCCACGGAGAATTCCTGAAGTGCCCTTCTTTCAGTTAGCACCACTAGCTGGGTCGTCGGGGATCCCCAGCGTTGACGCAGTTGAAAGTGTGCACGTAGTTTCCAAATAGCCAATAGAATCCCGGGGCCTGGGGCATGAGGTCATCAGCGGTAGTGGCCATTGGCTCTAGCTTGGAAATTAAGAGGGGTCCCCATAGCAACCGACGGTGCGTCCGGAGTAGCATAAGAATGGTGGCTGCCGGATCTTCTGTGGTAGCTTAGATGGGTATGTGGGGTGAGAAAGCTGGGTGCAGCTCAGCTTCCCGGGTCCTGCAGCCCTAGCCCAACCAAACTCTTACGTTTTTCTTACCCAAAATAATGGTCAGCGCTCCTTAACCCAGAAAGGTTAGTAGGGGAGTATTGGCAACAGCATAGGGGTCCTGGTTGCAGAGCTGCTGCCACCAGGAATGTCAGTTCTAAAATCCTTGTGTTCATCTGCATATCGTCTGCATCTCATTTGCATTCTCTTCATTTAAGGTCAAATTGGCAGACATCTCCACATCCCCAGCCCTGTCGCTTCTCTGTATCTGGAATCTATCCCTTCCTGACCCTCTAATCTGTTCCTCCACACCCACCCCTCCTCCCTTTCTCCAGTGGCTCCTGGGGTGGGAGCGGCAGAGCCTAACTAAAGGAGAAAGGATGAGGAGTCTGCCTCTCCCTCTGGATGTTTGGTGACAGATGGGGAGTGCTGGTCTGTACTGCCTGGAGACTGAGCTGGCAAGGCAAGTGGTAGGGGGAGGTGCCCGGCTGGGTTGAGGGTCTCCAGGGCCAAATCACCCAAATGCCGGGCGGGCGGGGTGCTGGAGCTAGGGATGCCTGGTTCCAGCAAGGCAGGCCTGCCCACCTGTCTGGTGCCCTGCAGCTTCCTTCCTCCAATTAAACGCTAATGAGGTGTCATTAACCCTTTCCTTGCCTGCTAGCCCTCAGGTGGAACTCAGGTTCAAGGGCTCACACTGAGAAAGGAGGGAAAGGAGGACCTTGAGTAGCAGAGGCACTGAGGTCAGGGCCCTCGAAGACCAGAGGGCAGGGCTAGAGGCTCTGCAGGATACAGTAGTTATGTTCTGTGAGCTCTTTGGGGATGCTAGAAATGGATGTCCACTGTCTGTATGCATCTGTGCCTTTGTTCATCGATTCACAATTGTTTATTAAGCATCTCACCTACCCCCACTAACTAAATACCAGGCTACATGCTGCATGCTGGGGATACACACTTGCATAAGGCAAGATTCCTTCCCTTAAGGACTCTTCGAAGACAGACTGGCCAATGAATAATTATAATGCCAAGTGCAAATACTAATATCGAGTTACATACAAAATACTGTGGGAGCATAGGGAAAATGGGCCATCTGAGATGGCTTTGATTTTGAAGGACAAAGTTTATGACAGGGAAGAGATGTGTACCTCTAATAATGCTTGGGTGTTTGACACAGTGTGAGTCCTTGTTTGAAAGTGTTTTCAGAACTGTTGGTGTTTGCCCTCACAGAGCTATGTGTTTTGCATCTGCGTGTGTGTGTGTGTGTGTGTGTGTGTGTGTGTGTGTGTGTGTGTGATGTTGTCTGGAATCCCTTCTCCTGAACACATATTGTGGTTTATTACAGATCAATGTTGCTGTGAAGCGCCTGTGCAGATTGGCCTGAACCTGCCCAGCCCAGGGGAGGGGAAGTGGAAAGTGATGTTGGCTCCCTGGGAAGGGGTGGGCAGGTATCTTCGCAGTTAGGGGCCCAGGCGGCTGGCTCCCCAGGTGGCAGCAGGCCGGCCAATGGAGGCGAAGGGCTGGGCCCTAAGCACTGTGAGGTGTGCCCAGGCAGTAGGCCGCTTTGTTCCTGACCCCAGAGGAGACATGGGGGCTACAGCCATCACTCCCCACCAAGATCCCAGACCCCCTCCCCCAGCTCAGCCCTCTTCTGTCTGCAGAGGAGCAGGCCGGCTCAGACCTGTTCGCTGGCTCTCTCCTGAGGGAGCAGATCCTTTCCAGGGGACACAGAGGGCTGGGGAATGCTGGGGCCTACTGGGAAGCTGCCAGATACTCCGCCCTGGCCCTCTGAGGATCACACCAGCCTAGATTCTCTCCACCCACACTGGGATGCCACTTTTCTGGGCTTTGCCCAAGCATAGCTGTCTTCGCCAGGGAAGCCCTTAACTATGAGCGGAGGGCAGGGGCCAGGGCTCTTGCAGTGAAGGCAGTGGGGTGGGGGGTGTAACACTGCTCAGACACCTCTGCTCTATCTCTGTCTACACAGCAAAATCTCTGGGAATGTCAGCATGTGAAGAGAGCCTGAGCAGTTAAAGAAGAGACTCTAGGCTCTGAGGAGGAGGTCAAGGACCCCTTCTTCTACAGTCTAAAGGAAGAGGACTTGTTTTGTTTTTGTTTTGTTGTTTGTTTGGTTTTTTGGTTTTTTGGTTTTTTGAGACAGGTCTCACTATGTAGTTCAGGGTGATCTTGAACTCACTCTGTAGCCCAGGGTGGCTTCAAACTTGCGGCAATCTTCCTGCCTCAGCCTCCCCAATGCTAGAATTACAGGTGTATACCACCCCACCTGGTGGGACTTTCTTTTTTTTTAAAGCAACTTCCCCTTCCCCTCAGTCCATCAAATCTCTTCCCACTTTCCAAGCCCCAGGTCACCCCTCTCTCTGTGGTGGTGTTAGGGAAGCTTGGAAATGAGGAGGGGCAAATGCAGAAGAGAGTCTGAGTCTGGGTGGATGTAGCTGAGTCTAGAGGGGCAGCACTAGAGAGATAACCTCTTGATGATGATGATGATGATGATGATGATGATGATGATGATGAAGCCTCCGTTAATCAGGGAACTCTCAGGCCCGAAACACTGTGCTAAGCACTTCTCTGACAGTGGATTTTTTCCCCCTAATGCTGGGGTTGGAACCCAGGGCCTCACAAATGCCAGGCAAGCGCTCTTCCGCTGGGCTACATCTTCAGACATGTGGACCTCAATCCTCAGAACAGTCAACTCCTCAACTAGATGGGGTATTATTAATCACACTGCACAGCAAAGTTAGTGAAGAACGCTGGTGAGCCGTAGAACTGCAACTTGAACCCAAGCCTGTGCTGTGAAGCTGTCCAGCCTCTCTTGCAACTTTTCTCCAAGCAGGCTCAGCAGATTCCCACACTTCTCCAGGCCTCTGGCATGCTGGACTCAATAAAGGAATCAGGGCATGGCTAGAATCCTACTTATTTCACTCTGACCCCACCTGCCAAGCCCTGTGAGCTAATCGCCTGTGTCCTGGACCACTGTCCAGTGCACCATGTCCCCCCCTGTATCATCCTGTGTGTGGTTCCACGTCAGCTCAGGGAGGTCAGCACCCCACACACACCCTGGGGAGCCAGAAGACACATGCGATGCCTTTCCTGTTGGCACCCAGATTCCCATGTTAGGAGGGCGCCAACAACCTGCCCGTGCCGGGGCACATGCATGGGCCCTGTGCGATGTGCAGAGCCTGTGAATATTTCATGTCCGGAGCTGGCAGTTGCCTTTCCTGCTCACACGCTGCCTGATCTTCCATCTCACAAGCTCCTTGTTTATTTGTTTAATGAATTATTTATCCATGGCCCCCCCTTCCCTCCCAGCCTTCCCCCTCCCCCAGGCCTTAGCCTCCATGATTTATTGAACACAGCTCAGCTTTGTGGTTGCCACCCGCTGTCCCAGGAGCCACCTTGGGCCACATAGCCTGAGAGCTTCCTCTGCCCCAGACCTGCTATGCGCCCTGCTTCCTTGGGCCCCAGGGAGGGCTGAGTGAGAGCTCCCAGGGGCCTGAGCTCGGTGCTCCCAGAGCCAGCATGGCAGCCAGTGTGTTCTGTAAGCTCAGAGTCCGAGAGAAACGAAGCCAGAGCCTGCAGGTGAGGAGAAAGGAGGCCTAAGGCCTTGGAGAGAGGACTCCAACCTGGACAATGGCCCTTACCCCAAAGAGCAGATCCAGGCCAGGCCTTATGTACCAGCTGTCATAGGCTAGGCCACAACCTACTAAGGGAGAGGAAGTCAAGAAATCAATTTGATGAGCCTCAACCAATTTTTTTTTTTAATGTTAAAAACAGAACAGAAGAGGGGCTTCGGATTTAGCTCAAGTGATAGAACGCTTGCCTGGCAAGTGTAAAGTCCTGAGTTCGATCCCCAGCAGCAGCCCCCTCCAAAAAAAACAGAACAGAAGAAAAATATGAGTGCATTCCCTGTAGTAAGGGTACGAATTGCTTCTTGAAAGTTACCATTTCAGGTACATGTTATATTCATGACCATGTGTATATGCATGCACATGCACATGGACAGGCTGGATTACAGTGCAAATCCAGATTCTCCCCTGGGTTATAGTCATGAATGATTTGAGTCTAGCAAAAGCCTAGACACCACCAACAGAGGCCTAGGTCCTTCTAGGACCCAGATGCCACAGAGAGAGGCGCAGGCCTTCAGATGGTTGGTGGCCCGTGTCTTATACAGAAACCCAGTCCATGCAGAAGCCCAGACCCCATGAGGAGTGGCCTATTGACAGGCATGGGCAGTATAGCTGCAAGTGAATACTGTGTAAACAGAACTGCCACATACAGTTGTGCAGTTTGTACACAGCACAAAGGAGCCACACAGGGGCAATGGGAGGCTGACATCAGCCCAAATCCCTCACGAAGATGGAGAGACACAGGCCACCTCCCACTGAAGGATATAGCACCTTTGTTTCTTTGTTTCTGCACAAATAGCCCTGCTTTTTTGTGTGTGTGTGTGTGTGCTGGGGATTGAACTCAGGGCTTTGGGCTTGTGAGGCAACCACTCTAACCACTGAGCTAAATCCCCAGACCCACAAATGCCCTGCTTGCCAAGAGATGCACCCTAGGGACTGAAGTGCACAGAGGGGTGCTTTTTAAAGCCACACAAAAACCCAAATCAGCCAGCATCACTGTGGACAGAGGCCTAGGCAGACAGCACCAACCAGATGCCATGCAGATAGGCCTGGGTCCTCCAGCTTAAAAACTAGACTTGGATCCTACAAAGAGCTGCTTCTATCCGGGGGGCGGGGGGGGCAGGTTCCAGGTTCAAGAGGGGAGGGCTCAGTTATTACTGGTGGGAGTTTGGGGAGCCCAATTCTAAAGAGGTGTGTCTGGGTGCTACAGAATGGATCCCATATTGTGTGGGAGGAATCAAACTCAGGACCTTGAGCTTGCCAGGCAAGCACTCTACCACTTGAGCTAAATCCCCAACCCCTAGGAGCCCATATCTTTAGGCAGAACCCAGATTCTCTATGCAGGAACAAAAAGTTTCGAAGCTGGTATCTATAGTCCTGGACCAAACCTCCAAGCCCTCACCCACTGTGAATACGTACAGCTTCTCTGCCAACTGTGGGCCTTAAGGAGGCAAGCTTTGGTGGGGAGGGGTATGGGTAGGAAGGTTCAGAGCTGGGATGAGTGGTCCCCAGAGAAGGCAGGGGAGCAGTATTTGGGTGAAACCAATCTCAGTGGGGATGAGGAACCCGGGGACAAGGGGAGCTGTTTGCAAAGTCCCCTTTCCCATCCCAAAGGACTTAATTTATTTTCTGTCTCCTAAGAAGAAAGGCGAGATCTCCTGGGGTGGAGAGAAGCCCAGAGAGGATCAAGCCTACTCTTTCCTGGCAGCAGCTAGGGCAGAGCCTATTCTGGATGGTATTGCCCTTCCCCCAAGCCCAGCACCTGAGCTGACCTGTGGCGAGGACCCTGTCCTGGCAAGCAGATGGAGGGTGCCACATGTCCTCTCTAGGGCAGGGTAGTAGCAAATAGTGTCATGCCTGCCTCCCAGGGCACAGGTGATGGGTGTGGGTGCTGAGAACCCAGTCAGGCCTGATTCTGTCTGGTCATTCTTAGTCTGGGCCTCCCCAAAGGAGAAGTGATAAGGGGCAATGCCTACTAGGTCTGGATTCTGAAACCTTCCTGAATAGTTCATCAGAGAGTGCATGTGGGTTTACAGTGTGAGTCACTTTATACGTGTGTGTGTGTGTGTGTGTGTGTTTCTACATCTCTGCGTGTCTATAGGCCTTTGTTTCTGCTGATGTCTAGTTGTCTGGAAGCACCTTTACCTGTGTGTGTCTCTTGGTCTATGTGACAAGTGCATGTTTCTATGTTCTCTGCCTCTGGGTGTTTGTGCCTTTTTTCTGAGTGCGTATGGGTGTGTATGTGTGAGGGACGTTGTGTTTGGCTGTCCCCAGAGGACAATGACCTTTGTGTGGCAGAGCCAGAACACAAGGTACCTGCCCTGTGCCCTCGAGGTCAGTGTCTATGGGGAGTAGAAGACTCCATAGAGAATGCCTTGGGACACCACTGGTGCAACCAGGAGGGACCTGCCAGAGGAAGTGGGAAACCTTCGTAGGTGGGCAGTCTCACAAAGCCTGGTTGGCTCCAGCTGGATTCTCACTGGCCCCCTCCTGCCTGGGGCCCTGGACAGCCAAATGCCCTTCCTGCTCCCAGTATTGACATTCTTGGGGGACTGAGTGCCTCCACTCCACCTCCAAGAAAAACAGACCTCAAGCCTCAGTTGGGGGCTTCAGGTCCTCGTTGCCAGCTAAGAGCTTCACTAACCTTCTGTGCCCACCTGATTCCTCAGGCACGTGGGAGAAGGGGGCCAGCATGTTCACACAGGAGGTGTCTAGTCCTCCTCCTTCGCTCTGTCCCAGAAATGAATGGGCCCACATCCAGCCTCGGGTTCCCACCACCTTCTCCTGGGATCCCCAGCCTCGGGAGCAACAGGCCCGGGACCAGCTGTAGCAAATAACCTAGGAGCGAGGGTAGGCGCAAAGCTGTAGTCCCTGCGGGGAAGCGCAGCCGCCACCTTCCGCGCGGGCGCGCTCCCCGTTCCAATGGGGCGTGGCCTGGCGGGAGCGCGCTAGGGGCGGGGCTTCGGGGCGCGCCCGGGAGGGCGGACGGCCGGGCTGTGGGCGTGGCCTGAGGTTGGGGGCCGGCGGCGGCGGGGAGCTGGGAAACGGAGCAGCCGGGAGCGCGGGGCGCAGTCGGGGGGCGGCGGCGGCGGCGGCTCCGGGGATGGCGGCGGCTCCGCTGCTGCTACTCCTGCTGCTCGTGCCCGTGCCGCTGCTGCCGCTGCTGGCCCAGGGGCCCGGGGGGGCGCTGGGGAACCGGCATGCGGTGTACTGGAACAGCTCCAACCAGCAGTGAGTCGGGGGCCGGGGAGCCTGCGCGTCCCGGGTCCGTGAGAGGGGAAGCTGGGGCCCGGTTAGGAGAGCGGAGCTGGAGGCTGGGGGAGGCGGAAGGATGCACTCTGGGGGCGTCTGAGAAACTCGGGGGGGTGTCTGAGCGAGGCTGTTAGGGTGCAGCAAGGAGCGCTCGGGCCGTGCGGAGGAGGCGCGGGGGCCCCCTCCTGGTCTTGGCTTCTCTCTACCCCCGCCGCTGGAACAGCGCGCCCCTGTCCCATCGGCCCCCCATCTTCAGGTCGCTTTGGCTCTGTTGGGGTCTGGGGTACACCAGTGTCCTGGGGGTGGGCCGCCGCATTAGGGTGGCCCAGGGATGACCTGTTTTCGGCCATGAGGGTTTCCAGGGGTTCTGCCCTGGACTCTTGCTTCTAAAAGTGGGGTTCAGAGCTGAGGCCCGGAGTCCGAACGAGCGCCTCCCCGGAAAGGGGGGGGTGGGCTGCCAGGCCGTGCGGGGAAACCCGGCTGCGGTGCCCTAGGGCCGGGTCACCGAGTTGGGGGGACCAGGGGTGCTGCTCGGTTAGGATGCGAACGCGGGGAGCCGAGAGAGGGAAGGAGGTAGGGAGATGTCCGCGTGTCACACGCGCACACACAGCCGGGCTGGGGACGGCGTGTGGTACCGAGTGTGAGCGGGCATGCTTGGCTGTCAGTGCGCGTGTGTCTGAGTGTGTGATTTGTATGTCTGCGTCGGCGATCGTCTGGGGTGGGAGCGGGCACCGAAGGGGAGGGGGCTGCGGCCGGTGTCCGCGTGGCCGGCCGCGTCTGGCTGGGTGGCTATCGGCGCCGCCGCGGTCTGGGCGGGTGTCGGGGCGGCCGTGCGGTTTCCCGGGGCGTGCGGTGCGGCGGCCGAGTCCCCCCCCGCGCAGTCCTCGCTGCCCTTGTCTTCTCCCCGCCGAGCCGCCGTGGGCATCACCCTGGCCATATCGCGAGTGTCTGAGCGTTGGTGGAGGATCCCTGGGGACGCGGGGGTCACTGTCACACCTGCCCGGGCGGTGGCGGCAGCTCTGCCTCTGGCTCTCCAGCCTGGGGGGCGACTAGGGAGCAAATGGCAAGACCCTAGGGGAGGGAACCGGGAGGGCCTGGCGGC